>CM039679.1:138081021-138383521 GCA_022537955.1 Schmidtea mediterranea | reverse complement strand
AATTTTTTTGTACTTTTTTACTTAGAAAAAAATGTTTTACCCCCCGGTGGATAATCTAGCGGTGACACGATCTAGCGGTGACACATTCCACTACTTTGCATCACACACATAATAATTGTTCGAATAAAATAAATAATTAAACACCATAAAATAATTCTCTTAATACGAAGATTGTCTAAATTAAATTACATAATTATTAATATTGTTTTTCATGCTGTGGATTGGATTGAAGGCTCGTTTTGGATTGTAGATTAGGCTTTTGAGGATTTGGTTTGGATTGGCTGTTTGTTTAAATTCCTTTTTAACGCATACATTTACCCTATATTTTCAAGGCCCTGTTTTAAAATATTTATTTAGGATAAATGTGGTGATGGGCTTGCCCTCATCATCCAACAGAAAGAACGATTTTTCGATAAGTCTGAAATTGTGGAACAAGATTTATGTCCAAAGGCAACATACAAGCAAAATGTTTTAGATAAGACGTTTAAATGAGTCCTGAAAGTATTAAAAGATCGATTTGATGCTTTTCAAGCTGGAATTAAACATTCATATTTTTATTCAACATCAATAACTGTCTTCAATGCCGAGTGAAAATATAAAAATTTATTGCGAGGGTTTGGAAGTTAAACTAACTGAAACCTATAAAACTATAAAATAATTTGTCAACAATTTAAAATTATTATTTTGGGTCATTCCGCTATTTCCGATCAATTAAAAATTTGTTAATCGATTTTATATTTCACAATCCATAAATTATAAATAATTTATTAATTAACAAAGAGCAGTATATTATGTGTTGTAAATACTGCAAAACCTAATAAAACAATTTGTGAATATTATGAGAATTGATAATTCAATAAATCTTATTTACAAATTCATTTGTTTTACTGTATCAATCAATTTATTAAATGCTATAGAAACATGTCAAAATTAGGTATTGCAAATTTTTCATTCAAGTTTTAATTCTATAATTATTCACTAATTTTATTATTAAATACAATTTTTTGAAAAAGAATAAATATTTTCTAGATCTCCATCAGATTCCTCAGATCAATTTGAATAATTTCGACTCGGACGCTTTTTATAATTGTGAATATGTGCTAACAAGTCCAACATCTCTCGAAGCGTGCAAGAATCTCAACATTAAACCCGCAGAATTATTGGCAGAATATGATGAAAACGCCGTTTACAATCCTGAGAAGGAAAAGAGAGAAAAGGAAAGAAAATGTAAATAGTAATACAATCCATAAATGGGAAATTGATGCATTTAGTAAAAATCTTGCGAGCAAAAATTGAGCGGCAAAGATTGATCAACGAAATTTGCTCTTCGAAATCTCAATTGATGGTCGAGGGTAAATTACTTGGCCCAGATAAAAGTAAATAAATTCAATTAAAAATTTGCAAAAAGTTTGAATTAAACTTTAAGAATTAGCTTTCACTATTTGATTCAGCTACCGTTCCCCACATCAATAAATATCAGTTGAGATCACCCTGCCCTTTTCAATTTATTTCTAAATGACTTTCCCACACACACTTGAGCTTTTTTCACTATTGGTTGCTTCCCTTCACTTTGAATTTTAACACAATCATAAAAGGAATTCAATCAAATGCCAAGTGTCTATATCGCAAATCGGAATTGGTATATTCATTTATTTGAAATGAAAGGCTGATGAAGCATATGCATGGATACTTGGCCAAGTTCTCCCACAAGTGTCCTATTGATAGCTGATTCATTATATAAAATATTTCGTCATTTATATTTTCAATTTGACCGTCACTGATTTATTGCCGTTGGTACTGACACGAAGTTTTGTATGGATGTAAAGTAGAAGTCGTAAAGAGACATTTTTTCCATTGATTACTTTTATCGCGTTGGTTAACACGAGGTGATTTTTTTGAAGAATTTTATTAATTAACAGATATTCATTATATTTTCATTCCATTAAATCAATATTTCCAAATTAAAAGGATGTAACACATTTTAAAAATATAATCCAAATATTCAAAATAATAATTATGATATAAAAATGTTTTCAAATTTATAATCAAACAATGATTTTAAATCTTATAACATTATATTTTTGGAGTTTTGTGCCTTGTTCCTTAGTACCACTGGCTTTCTCTTATATCTGCTCCTGTACTTTTCATATGGACTTCTGTTGTTATTATTTAATTAGCTGTTTAGTTTCTGTATCACTTCATGAATATTATTTGATTGCGGCCTTTTTTTTCTAGATAACCAGGCAAAGGGGATTTCAGATAAGTTAGTCAAAGGTTATGTATTGTTATAAGCGTTACATTCCCGTTAACATAGAGATGATCACTATCTCAGTCAAGATAAGCACGAGAGGAACTCAATTAACAAACTAAGACGGCGAATATCGATGCAAGTGAGTGTTTATCATTAGATGTTTGAGGTTCATGATAAAAGAAAACAAAGGATGAAAAGAAAACAAATTCTTTTACGAGAGAATTGTCTTTCCACGAGAAACGCCGAGAGCTAGAAGAACAGGCAAAGTATTTAATGATTTTTATAATTCAATTTGATTATCTAAATTTCTGCAGACGAGAAAAAGAAGAACTTTGCCAACAAATGAAGATACGAATGTCAAGAGTTGAAAGGAATAGAATGGAATTGCAAATGAAAAAGAATAGAGAAATTGAAGTCAAAAGGTTTAATAAATAAAAAAACAAATAATAATAATAATAATAATATAATAATAATAATAATAATAATATAACAATAATAATAATAATAATAATAACAATAATAATAATAATAATAATAATAATAATAATAATAATAATAACAATAACATATTAAAAATAGCATAATTAGAATGCATGGAAATATCTACATAGCAAGTGACGCAATCGATATACGCAGCCAATACCTTGCGTATTTTACCCGCTCGCGATATCTTATTAAAACTGAGTAAACTTGAAAGTAATTAATGGACATCATCTAACTGAAATTTTAATGAGTTATCGCGAGGGGAATGATATATTTATAAAATTTTAAGCCCACAGTGTAATTATTGACCAGCGCTAACTCCCAATTTGTGTGACACTAATGCAGAGCTTACATTGGTTATAGGTGACGTTGCACTTATGTCATCTCTTGAATTATAATTATTACAGCGATGACATTTTACCAATTCAGAAGGAGTGAGGAGAAAAAAGCGATCAACGTTTCACATCGACGGAAACAAATTGAGGATGAGATCTTGATTTACTATCGAGAATTGGAGAGATTTCAGAACATTGTGAGTGTAATTCCCAATAAATCGGCACAATTTCATCATTATCACTATTAGACCATCAAATCTGCGGAAGAAAAATTTCAAAAGAAGTTGCAAGCCGAGCAGAACAAAATTCAATACGAGCGAGAATACAAAGAACTCGTCAATCGCCATAACCGGGAATTGTAAGTTTATAATAAATTTATGGGAAAGTAATGTAAAACACATCGATTGGGACAGGATAGTAGAGCAGGACACTAACAGAATCTGTGAGACAATGGTGAAAATCATTGACAGGGAAAAACAAAATGACATGTTCTTGCAGGAGAAATTGAATAAAATGATTGAGGTATTTAGAATATTTTTAAATGCGATTCATTTATTTCTTTTCTACCCTTTCAGTCTCGATGTTTAGCTAATGAGGCACAAAAGGTGCGCGAGGAAATCAGGAAAATCTATAACTTAGATTCATTTGATAGGAAAGCGGTCCAAGCAGAAATTGTTAACCAAGTCATGAAATCCGTGTGATTGTGTTGCCTATGAGAGCTGACGGAATCGAGTCTCCAATTTATATGCATAGTGTATTTTTTCTGGCATTATTACTTATATGTTTTATTAATGGTAGATAACAGGCGAAAATCTCGCCGCTTTCATTTTGAAAAATCTTTTAATTTGGTCACATTTATGAGCTCGACCAAGTTGAATAAATTTTATCTAATTTGTCTAAAATTACTTTTATTTCTATCTTTACTCATAATTGTTTCGAATAATCGAATTTATTTGGCTTACCAAGATTGAAAATTGAGTTAAACAGAATTTTTTTTCAGTTGTAAAATTTTGACAAGCTTTTTTTCAATCATGGCAGAAATGTCGATTTTCCAGGATCTCATTTCGACAGAAAGGACAGATACGGCAAGGCAAATCAAACAGAGATTATTTTGATTTTGTAATGTTTAATAAGTTAGACTTTACAAGAAAAATACATTTAAACACACGTTTTACAATATATTTCGACAGTTTGCTTTTCATTATCAGGTAGAATAGTAAAATTATGTATATGGTGGAATATTTAAACAAGTTATACAATTTTTATTAAGGTTTATAAAGTTATTTTTTATAAATTTAATATTATTTTTTTATTAAATTAACTATTTTTCAACAAATATATTAAAAATGTCTTTAAAGTTTTTTAAAATTTTATGATTTGATTAAAAACAAACAATAAGTTCCTTAATTATTCAACATTTACGTTAAAAATTACCAAAATAATACAAATATTTACTTTACACCAACCAAGACTCTGAAAACAACGTTCAGAACACATAAGCTCACAGAATTTTCACATTAATTTGTATATCCACTGTTTAAGATGGATGAATTAATAGTTGAAATGAAAAAATTAAATTTGATCTTGTTATAATCCAAACTCTCACACAAATATACATCGCAAACAAATATCAAAATTACCATAAAACATCAATTAAAACAATAAATGAAATAATACCAAAAAACCAATTAAATAAATAAATTTCAAAACTTAGTATAGCCTCAAGCACAAAAATAAATTATTAAAATATAAAAACAGCTAAACCTCGCAAAATGAGGTTAGGAAACACATAAAAACGGATGATGGCGACTACGAGCGAGGAAAAGGGCATTGCATCATATTTCGTGTATTATTTCGAGTCTGAGACCATAATTAAATGGCAGCTCACATAATGTTTCTTGGGATTTTCCTCAAGAATTAACTTGACAGCTTCTTTTCTAACCGAGGTTTCTATAAAAACAATTAATGAATAATTACATAATATGAAAACCATTTACTTTTATTCATTTTATGATTTTAAATTATTTTAATCTACTGGTGGGTTACAGGGTTTCGTTATTTGTTTAAATTGTCCGTGGTTGCCCCAGTAACGCCATACAAAATGATTTCTAGCTACCACTCGGCACCCGTTGCTAGACAACGGTGGGAATGTGTTCGAGTGGGTGGATTGTCCGCAAAAAGTGAGCATTATTACTAATACTGTAATTGCTCGGACAACCCTCGGGTTCACGAGCTGTCGATAGAAGACCTATGCTCGCTTTGCTCTGTCCCCTGTCTAAAAAGTTCAAGATCAGACTTTTGTTGACTGTTGGAGATGGGACGAAGGTTTGAAAACGTGATACGAGTATTCGTGATAATGATTGTATGCAAAGTGTATCTTCAAAATAAAGTAACGATGAATGCAACTCATTTATTCAAGTCAGCAACAGAAATACATAGCATTCGTGAGCTAATGGGATGGACTTGGGGGTTGTGCTGCTCGGCGTCGGGCACGCTCCTTGCGTCCGGCCGACGATTATTTGATGGAGTGGCGGACTGGTTCGTAGATTGAGGACTTTTATGCGGCATCTCCCCCTCCCGACAGACTGCTAGGGCGACCTCCAATCCCCTGATTTGGGTGCGCAAGCTCTGATTAAGCTGTCGCTCTTCCGCCCAACCCTTTTGTGCCGCCGTGAGCCTGTGGTAAAGAGTTTTCATTTTTGTCGGATCTGACCAGGTTGCCTTGATTTGTTGCACTTCCCGCGTCATTTGGATTATCTGGGTGAGTAGATCCGCGTTTGCCCCCCTAGCGTGGTCTAGTTTGGTTTGTATTAATTGCAGGGCCGACATCGCTATAATAAAAGAAAACGTTTAAATTCCTTTATTGACTTAATTCAATCAAAATTATTATAAACACAGTTACAAAATGAATTTATTCACAAAGAGAAATAAGGCGAACGACATTGGAATTTTAAATTTTTTATAACATTAATAATGCAAACTATTGTCTTTGTCCCTTGCCCGAGGAATCAGGGTTCCTCGAAGAATTTTCTAACCCCTTCCTCCGGGGAGAAACCTGGAATGATGGCTACCGGTCGCCGGGTGTTGCGGACCGGTCGAGTCGGATAGGTCTCCGCAATGCGCCCGACACGGATGTCCTCCTCGACATTGGTGAGGTACATCTGGGCTTTGACCACGTTGAGATCAACTTGCTCTTGTATCTTCTCCCACTGGGCGAGAAGGTTGCGCGCGTGGTCGCGAATTTCTTCGGCCGGATATTGCTGCTCATTAGGCCAGCAAGGATCATTTTTCAGGCCAAGTATCTGCCAGGTGGTCGGGTAAGGCTTTTTGGATTGGGGTTCCTCGATGATTGTTGTTGTTGGTCGTGCTCTCTTCCA
The DNA here is from genome assembly GCA_022537955.1 of Schmidtea mediterranea. Classification (NCBI taxonomy): domain Eukaryota; kingdom Metazoa; phylum Platyhelminthes; order Tricladida; family Dugesiidae; genus Schmidtea; species Schmidtea mediterranea. Next base: position 138,377,075 of record CM039679.1, on the reverse strand, counting down.
AGCCCGACGCCATTCATCTGCTACAGGGGCGGGTAGCCATTCGAGAGGCATTGGTTCTTCTAAAAATATCATTATGGATATAATATTAAAAATTAAATCTATCTTAATCGTAACTTGGCGTTTTAGCGTCAAATGATATCGGCCGTCGGCTAACTATTGTGGCGATCAATTTAATCTACTTTTTAGTGTCATTGAAGCGAATTTGCGTCTTGCATGGATGTTCCTCAAATTATCCAAGTCGGCTGTGTAATTTACTAACTGGTAGCGTAGGGTTCACGGGGAAAATAAAGGTTTAGTTGTCGTTTTGACATGACAGACATTAATTACTTTAGAGTTTCTTTGCTAAGTTCATGCTAGGTTCATGTAAAATAACTCCTAATGGAAGGTTGGTGAACAGAAAATACCTATCGGAATTCGTGAAAACTGGTGTAATTGCTATTGGTCATTCCGAAATTGTTAGTAATCGCGGATAAAAATCCTTATCGAACAACCATGAAAGTTTTCTTAAGACAATTGACACTCTGGAATCTACGTGATATTTCAGGTTAACATTTTGGGCTCATAGATTAAACAATACATATCATATCACAATTAAGATATCAAATTTATATTGTACATAATTGATTTTTAATTAGTAAAGTGTTCAAAGGACGAAATATGACGGTGTATTTAGAAATCATTCAATGTAAATGCGTTTAAACCATTATTCTAGTTCATAAAAATAGACTCTAGAAGCGTAAAGAAATGATGACCATAACATAATTCTCGATTTCGATATTCCTGAGTATTCCTATTTCAAAGATTCGGGAAGGCAGAATTAATTAGTAATTTGGCGTGGTTTTGGGGAAGCCTAATACCGGATTTTGATGCTGTGATAATATTGGCGATTACAGTTAATCAAATGATTAGTTTTTATTTACAGACTAATTTATGGGAGACCATTATTTAGCAAGGATTTATAGATTTAACCCAAAATAAATTACTTAAATAAAAAAAATCTTGCAAAGTACCTTGAGTTAGTGAGCTTGATTTTGCTAGTAAATTCCCTCCTAGTGTTGGATTCATAATTCGATGCGATAATAATTTCCGAAAAATCGATAATGGTCTGGGTGGAATATATAATAAGAGTGTGTGTGCTTCCGCTAGGGTATGTGCAACCGTGGACGAATTTGTTTATTCGAAAGTCAATATCGACGATCAGAATGATTTCCGGTTGGATGGAACTTCTATCGATTTTAGGTTAGATTTTATTTTTTCACTTGGCGATAATTAATGTTTCCAATTTAGTCATGACTTTACGAGGTTTTCCATATGCATAAGATGGTGGAACGATGGTAAGTTCAAGTAGTTTATCTTCCTGGTTGGTATTACTTCTAGTTTATTTCAGGGAACGATGAGATTGGGTTGAACTTAGCTTATTACGAAATTTTTAACGGAATTCGGGATTTCTTATTCAGAGCATTATGCTGACGGGATGATTCGATCAGATTCGTATCCATGCCATGGAGTTTATACCTAAGATTAGTTTTGAGCGGGTTGGAACTTTAATTATTTCGCATGATTTATATCGAAATTTTAGAAATGCTTGCAACCTCTGCTACCGGCTTGTTGGAATATAATTTTTCCTTGAAATGTTTGTGAATTAAAGCGTAGTATTTCCATTCCTGCTATTGGATTTTTTACAATGGTTAAATTATTAATCCGCCGTCAACTAAAGTATATATTTGAAATGCATCTATTATATGAAACTGGGGTGGTTCAAATTCAACGTTGGTAGTAAGCCTACTCTTATAATTTTAACTGATTTATGTAATTTGAATATAAATTTTTAGTTTTTTGTTTTGATTTTTTGTCGGTTTTACAGGGCAATAGTCGCGGTGACTCTCGGTTTTCAAACTGTTTTTGGGAGTTTTTTATCAGTAGTTTATACTATGGCGATCTTTGATTAAAACATTATAGTCAAGTTAAATTTATTAAGTCAGTTTTATTTTGTTTCATAACATTGAATTAATTTATCCACATCTACGATTTCATGTTAATTTATTCCCCGTACCCTTTCCCTTTAATAAGCCTTAGACGCATTTTATGTTCATATTACAGTTAATGAGTGCCCACTGGACTACTCGGTGTGATGATTTTGAGCCATGTGTAAAATAATTTAGGTCGATTTTACAGAAATGAGAAACGAGGGAGCAGCCGAAAGACCTCTTCCTTATTTCTCATTTCTTCTATATGGAACAATATTGACGTTACGACCCCTGCGTTCCGCACGCTGGGTCTTCACGGGTACATATTATTGGCGATTTTCCACGCGCTTACACGAATCTGTACTGTATATATTTTACTAACTTGCGATATGTGTTGGCTGTGGGCCGGAAAAATTTCGACAGATTAATTAATTTTATTAAATGCATAAAACAATTTTTAAATATTATAAATATTTATTAATGTATCTAACAAGTAAAATATAAAGTTACCATACAGTCTATTCCATACATTTCATAATAAAATTTTTATAGCAAAATAAAATACCTCTCCCCCCACGCCGACATCCAAGCAGAGCTCTATCGAGGTTGCGAGGAGGTGACGTGGAGAGAGAGTTCCAAATAGAACTACTTCTCACCTAAAAATTCAAGGAATTGGCTTGAAAATAGATTTAAACAAATAAGTGTCTAATGTTCAAAATCGGTTAAAACTGATTTGAAAAATGGTTTTATGGTTAAATTTAATGTGAAAATGAATCGGTATTTATACCTATTTTCTGTCCCTAACCTCGCGTGTTAAATTTGATGTAGTAAAACAAAATTCGACCTTGTTATTTTCTAGTGTATTCAAACCTTTATTTTATTATTTTTCAATTTATTTTAATAATTTTTCATTTAGAATTTTTATTGAATTATTTCTAATTCAAATTTTTTGATTTAAGTTTCATTTTCATGAACTTTTATTAATTTATCAATTTTTGTCGAATTTGTTGGGTTTTCGTGTTATATTTGTGTTTGTATCGTGCGAATCTTGTTGCATTTTGTTATTATTTTAATTTACTTTTATGTTTATTATTTTATATTTAATTCTCTTTTTTCTCATATTTGATAGGGTTTATTTGATGTTTCAATAGGTTTATTTAAATTTGCATGTTATATTTGCATGTGTGTTACTGATCCATTTAAACATTTCTCAAGGCCGTTTTTGTTCTGGCCCAACACTACTTATATAAGATTTTCAAAATAAAATTAACCAATCAAATTCATTTATTCATTGTGTGTAAAATTAATTTAATGTTTATATTTTAGTGATTTATTTTAATGATTTTTAATTATTTATTTTAATGATTTTAATGATTTTATGATTATATATTTAAATTTTTCTTTTATTATAACAGGTAACCTTTACCCAAATTTTTGCAATTCTCCACAACACGATGGAAATTGTGATACGATTATGGAGAATTATTATTCTCATATCTATAACTACATCACCTATTTTATTTGTCCCACGTATAAAACCACCCATAAAATGAATTATACAAACTTTTATTTAAACCATAAGAAACATTTAACACAGTTTAACTGTAAAAGAAAATATATTTTTAAATTACCATTGAGTAATAATAATAATATTAATAACAATAATAATAATAATAATAATAGTAATAATAATAAAAATAATAATAAAAATACTTGATAATAATATTACAAAAAAGAAAGAAAAACAAATAATAATAATAATCCACGCTCTTCGAAAGTTCCTAAAATTATAGAAACTATCATACTTTCTGTCTCTGACGAATCAAAGATTGTTGATGATGTAATATTCATTTCTGATTCAGATGATATTTCTGATGTTTTTCCTGTTGATACTCCTTCTGTTATTGTTAATCAATATGGTGGCTCGATAGCACCTATTGTTAACTTCGATTTAAACCAATCACATGCCATTGTTAGAATGGATGTTTCGAATTTAAATTTAAAGTTAATTACAGTACCCACACAGTTAATTAATAAATTAAATAATGTTATCAATCAAATGGGATCTGTTAAGATTCAATTTTGTATTGATGTAGAGTTTGAAAAAGATGGAGAAGAAGATGCAGTATTTCGGATATAATCGGTCTGATAAAATATATATTTGTTATTAAAATTTAATTATTTTAAATATCGATAAATATAACTTTTCAATAATTATAACTTTTCCATCAATATAAGTTTTCAATCAATATAAATTTTCAATAATTATAACTTTTCAATAAATGTAAGTTTTCAATCAATATAATTTTTCAATGAATTATTAGGGTTTCAATAAATTTTTCATCAATTGTAATTTTTCAATAAATATCACAAATTTAGGTTTTCAATAAGTTTTCCATCAATTCTAACTTTTTTCATCAATTATAATTTTTTTCATCGAACATAACTTTTCAATAAGTTTTCAATACAATATAAATTTTTCAATATCACAAATTTAGGTATTCAATAAATTTTTCATAAATTATTAATATTTGTTTTTATTTAATCCAAATGGATTAAATAATAATAAATGCTAATTATAATATTAAAATAATAATAATAATAAATGTTATAATAATATATTATAAAAATAATAAAAAACTAACATTTTTTCGCTATCCTCAAAAAAAATCATCATCCACAGAAATGTGGGCATATCCAACCTCATTCTCCAAAATGTGAGTATCATCATGAAGGTTTGCATTCAAATCTACTAAAACGTTTTTTATTATAAAGAAAAATAAAATTAAAATTTACCCAGATCATTATTGATAATAATAACATCATCATCTTCGCTATCGTCGATAACGATAACTTCATTTTCTAAAATAATTATTATTAAATAAGCTGAAATTAATTTAAAATTTACGTATTTCAAATGCGTTGAATCCATCGATCTGATTCTGCATTTCTGTTATTAAAAACCAGTCTAAAATAATAAATAATAAAAGAAAAAAAAAATTAAAAATCCTTACCGGTTTCAGAAGTTAGAAGACTTCTTAAAATATTATTTTGACCTGCCATTTTGAAATTTTGAATTAATTGTGACAGATTTGGGAATTGTCAATGTTTATAAAGAGAATCAAATTTTCAGGATTTAGCCAGTCACATTTTAGCAATACGCACATATAGGTGAGAGATTTTGATGCATGCAGTTAGGCATGTGTTCTTTGTAAATCACATACAAACAAAAGTATGCATGTGTTTTCTTTGTAAATTATATACACTCATGGGTGTGTTCCTTTTTAATCATCACGCACTTATAATGCACTGGCTTTGTGAATCATGTCATGATCATAATTACACACATAATAATAATAATAATAAAACATAACAAAAACCTTGATACATTTATTAATCATCATATCGCTTGGATAATAACCAAGCTAAACAATGTTCACCACATGTTAAGGTCCATAGTTTTTGATACATAGTTTTATTATGCACAATAGGTTTACCCATTGTTTGCAGTTTCGAAGCCATTAAAGCCGGATAATAGAAACCCCTAGGATCAAATACAAATATCATGCTAGGTTTCATATATATTGCTAACCAATGTTCTCCACCGAGATGAGACCATTGAGTATTGACGATTATGGCTTGATTATTACGTAAATATGGAATTTTATCAAAAGGAAAAACCCCTAAAAATTCATGTCCCAGTATTTGTTTTCCAATTCGATAGAACTGAACAGAACTACATCAATAATATTAATAATACATTAAAAACTTAATCCATGACAAATTATCATAAATTATCTATACATTTATACCATTAAAACCTACATTGTTTGTTCAAACCAGTACTTTTCTGTTTCCAGTTATTTGACCCTCATTTTCAAATACTCAATATATTACAACATGCACCAGTTTAGTTGTAACTTTAGCTAACTTTAAATCTAATCGTAAATTTCCATTTTGAGGTAATTAAATCTGATTTAAATCAAAATCGGGTGCCAAAACAAATGTATAGAATGGATATTTGTTTTTAAAATCATCAACAGTTATACCACAATTAAGGTTTTTATCCAAATAACTCATGTCTCACTATACTCTGCATATATGTAGCATAATAATTATTATTATCGAAATCTTGAGTATATGTTTCTCTATAATCGCTATTTTTCAATAAAATTAACGAGGTTACACCCATAGGAGTTAAACTTGTATTTTTAGTATCGCTATTATAATATGTAATAGTTTCTATTAGAGCTTTGTGGATATATGTACTGTTACCACCCTCAATTTGATATTATTAAATCCGAGTACAGTATCTTTAAAAAGTATATGAAACAAGAAATTGTATGGTATTACATCACATGGTTCACCCAACGGTTTTCTATCTTTATCTAAAACTTTGATCTGAACAGTTAACAATGTATCGTTCAAATCTAGATATTTAGTTTGGGAACCATTAATATAAAATTCAATATCAGTTCTACTATCCATAATAGAATTCATCGGAAATATTTCTTCAGGGGCCCCCATTTCAATTACTGCCTGAGGAGATGGTCTATCAAATAAACACAATTCAGATTTGCCGCAAATCATTTTTGAAATATAGTTCCATGTCCTTTCATTCGTTTGTCTATATGTTTATGAGGTCTTCTACGTTTTTGAGCCGGTGCCGGTGCCTGTTTTTGAAACATACCTGCAACACCCGGTAGAACTTTACCTAACTCTGAAAATGCATTTGATTTTAGAGATGGTAATATTTTCTGCTCATTCATTATCACATCTTTAGCAGTTTTCATACCAAAACTACCAATGCGTTTAAAAATAGGAAGTGCAAATCTACCAAGAGTTCTCAACCATCCTGATCCGTACTGTTTACCAATAAAATATGGTAATTTGCCACCACTTTGGCTACCAATATACATACTAATAATGTCGTTATTGGCCATCTAATTTACGAAAATGTAATGTCAAATGAGTTTTTGTATCTTTACTAAATTCAATAAATATACCGCAATCATCACGAAGTTTTAATTCTATATTGTTTATACATAATGTTGATACCGGTAAGAACATGGGATTATCGATATTTATATTGACAACTTCATCCTGGTCATGTTTATCAACCCAAACAGATTTCAATAGATGAACCAAAGAATCACCAACAATTATAGGATCGATGATGTTAGTATATATGAAGTTTTATTATTTTTGGTTTGCGTACACCAAAAGCACTTGCCCGATATGTTTGCTTATCTAATCCTAATGTATTAGACAAATTTTTATCAAATGTAACTTCACAAATGTTATTATTCAGACTGAATTTACATAATCCATCTTTATCAATTTCAATAGTTTTAAATATATGTAAACAGTTGAATGAAATATATTTATGTAACTCTTTAAGTGTTTCAATATATATATATACATATATCTTTAGTAAATGTAAAAGTATCTTCCACCTCATTAATATATGATACAGTTATTTTGATGTGTTCATTCACAGGGCCGACATCAATAAAAGTTTTAAAACGTAGTAAATATTCAGTATCAGGAATAACAATGTTAAGCTTATCACTAGCCATTCGCTTGGTATCAACAATACTTTCAAATTTATTTTAAATGGACTAAAATCACAACTAACATTCAATCTATCTTTGAAAAACATGCCACTATTATCGGAATTTGATTCGGAATATGACAATATCGTTCAATATTATTGATTGAGAAAATACCACTACATGTTTTGGGAACACGCTTCTTGTAATTGATTTTACAATGACTATAACATGGGAATGTATTGTACACAAATATAAAGTTTTACAAAGCAACTTCTCAATTTCCATGTAAATAAATAGGATTTTGAAGATAAACCAAAAATTAATTGCTTGATTTTCCGGATGGATTAGTGGACAACTATTGCTCGGTAAAATAGTATAGAAACTCATTTTACTAAGTCTTTTGACGATATCCACGAGGATTTTTGATATCCATGCTATTTGACATATTATTGTTTATCCTTACCCACTATTTTAGTTTTCAATATTTTCTGAATTCTGAACACTATTGGTTTGGAAATAACTTGTAATTCCTGTTCATAAAATTTCCCCTGTATTACATCTTTGTCACTGTCATTAATAACATACATTACAAGACTCTGTTTAGTATTAATTTTTGTAATTCGAAATACTTCATCACTCCAATTACTATCGAAATTTATTTATCGAATATTAATAATAATAATAATAATAATAATAATAATAATAATAATAATAATAATAATAATAATAATAATAATAATAATAATAATAATAATAATAATAATAATACCTAAATCGGTTTGTATATTGTCACGATGCCCATTTTTAAATAAAATATTAATTGCTTTAGATATTTCCTCTGCAGATTTTATCTTTGTTGGTAAACAGCTGGCAAAACGACCGAAAACATCAATACACGTTAAAATATATTTATAACCCTTGTTAATCTTCGAATACGGTATCATATCCATCAAATCCATTTGCCATAAATCATTAATACAGAATGTCTTATAAGCTCTTGTTGGAATTCATTTCCGTATCGGTTTGTTTAAACTGTACGCAAGCTGATCTGACAACCACTTTTGCGTTTCCTTTTTCGAATTTGGGACTCTTTTCTTTAACTTTGCAACTCCACCGAAACCTGCTTCGTCTTTTGGGTTCGTCCAAATCTTCTCCATTACAACAAGATGATTTAAATTTTAATTTGACATTAGGTAATGATTGCCCTATCGTTTATTGTAATCCACCTAATAATGATATTGCAAATGGTAATAAAGCGCCGATAAAACCGCCTTGTTGTTTATATATGATTTTTCTCATTTGCTTACGATTTTTATTATTTACTACCGATAACAAAGGTTTTCGATGTTTATTCAAGACTAGTGTCTTAGATTTACTGATTTTAATTGTAAATCATCGACAACAAAATTTGGAAATGATTGTAAAATAGACATTCTTTTCATACTAGATGCCTTTAACAATGCATTAAATATCGGAAACTCCTATGATTTTTCTGAAATTTGTTCTTTTTATTAATCCTTTTAATAGGTTTTTCGAAATTAAATTCATTGTGGGGAAATTCTCCGTTATTAGATATTAGATTGTGTATAACTAGTTTTTTGGTGTAACTTTATCAGTCTTCATTTTATTTTTAATAGTTTGTCTAAGTTTTCTGATATTTTTAAGCCTGGATTTCATAAACATTTTTCATCTTAATGTTTTCAACTTTGTTTATAAACCATGGCACCTTCTTTATTGAAAATATCTGTTTTTACCCTTAAATAGTCATTGCATTGTTGTGTGAAATCAAGAAATATATATCCATGTGGTGATTTTGTAACATTTTGAAACGCACTGATAAGAAAATAACGATTATTAGGGTATGCTTGTCGAGCAAGAAAATCAATAACTGTTGCATCTCTAGGATTCTTGAAAATAACTAAATATTGAAGGTTTAAATTCCTTGTTCGATGTGCGCCACCCTGATTAAATAGATTTTGAGTAATAAAAATCACAGTAACACCAACATGTCCACTGATTTTTGTGAATAAATTATTAAAATCCTTTTCTTTATTAGCTTCCTGATACAAATCATCGATAATGATGACATCACCTTTCCTTAATCTACTTGACCAGTTTTTATCGAAACCCTTTACTATTTTCATGTTTTTCAATTTACAAAAATTATCTTGGATTAATCCTTGTTCTTCATCTGCACCCCTATGCCAATAAATTTGGTTGAATTTTGTTGAATTTCGTTTGGAATAAATTAGATTTCAGTAATTTACACACAAACATAATTTTACAACTACTACTTGGGCCGATGATTTGATATACCGCATCATTTCTTAATTCCATTATTAATTTGTATAATTATAGTTTTTGTTTATATTATACAATTTAATGAACTCTTTCTAAAAATCATATATATAGATTAATATTTCATTATTGTTTAATTATGTTATCAAATATAAATTATAAAGGAACTTTCGACGTGTCAAAAATGATGTTTCCGAATGGTAAACCCCAGCAAATTGTTGATAGGAGTGGAAAAAAACCTATAATGTTTTTCAAATCCGGCAAATGCAGAATCATGTGATGCAAGAAACCTTTAGATGTCAATAAATTACAATATAGAATAAAGGATATTAAAATACAGTCAATTACGGTTACGATGGATATGGGACAATCAATGTCAACAAAATGTCTTTGTATGTTCGAGCCAGAATTATTTCATGCACTGGAGCTTATAAAATAAATCATTGATAAACAATTTGGAGACATCAATGATTGATAAAAGAGTGGAGAAGTTAATAAAAATTTTAATTGAAATTGTATTTCTTTTAATTGTTCAAATTTTTATGTTCTTTTATTTAAAGATTTTTTGGTCAGTAAACATTTTTTATATTGATTTGTTAAGTAACTAGTTGTTGAGAAAAAATACTATTGAGAGAAAATACTATTTTATTTTTAAGTGGGTTAAGTTGGTTGAATATCAGTGTTCAAAGGGTAAAAATTCTTTCAATATGGCATTTTAATGAATAAGTAAATTATTCAATGCCTAGTATGTATATAGTAAGTTGTACAGTACTCAGTCATCTGTATACAGTACTTAGTGATTGTTGTTCAGTTAGTAATGGATAGTTCAGTGTGTATGAGTTATCAGTATTCAGAAGTTGATACCAGGTAAATATAGCAATGGATTTGGTTTCAATGAATTTGATTAATTGTCGCTTGATAACCACCAGGTAACCAAGCAACTAGACAATTTGGAGACATTAATGATCGATAAAAGAGTGAATAAGTTAATAAAATTTCAACTTTATTTCTTTTGTTCAACCTTTTATGTGATTTATTTCAAAATTTGTTGGTCAGTAACCTATCATTAATATTTATTGGTTTAGTAAATAGTTATTGGTAACATATTGGGTTTATAGTCAATTACCATGTATTTTAAGGGAAATTATCGAAGAGGAACAAGTTTATTGATATTTTTAAGGGATTGAGTCGGTTGAATATTGTTATTTAAAGTGTAAATACTATCTAAATGAATATTTTTATGAAAAATAACATTTAATAGAAGAATAATTGTTCAACATGGGATAAACTTTAAAAAAAATAGTTGAAAAGTGTTTGACAAAACGTATTGACTTTTACAAATTAATTTCAATGATTTCAATAATCAAATACAAAATTTTATTCAGAAAAGATAATTTTTCTTGCTAACTACTCAGTAACTAAACAATCAAGTGATTTACAGATATAGAGGCATTAATGATGTGAAAGAGAGTGAAGAAAATTTTATTAATAAATTTGTATTTTTACTCGTATTTCTTGATATTGATTTACTTTTATTTAAAGTTTTGTTGGTAAGAAACCAAATATTTATTTGTTCAGTAAGTAGTTATCGGTTACTTAATATGTATACAAGAAGACGGAATGAAGTTCCCAACCAGAAAACCTCAATTTGTAGTGGATAGAAGTGGAAAATATCCAATCTTATTCTTCAAGAGTGGAAAATGCAGGATAATGTGTTGCAAGAGACCATTACAGGAAGGGGATCTCAAATATCAGATTCAAGATTTACAAATTCAATCATTATCTTTGAACATTGACATGGTTTCTCGAATCAACTTGTACGAATTGTCTACAAAAACAGAAAGCATTTATGAACCGGAACTGTTTCCAGCATTAAGACTTGTCAAGTATAATCCACTTTGAGTGAATATATTTGCAAGCGGAAAAGTCGTTGTCATGGGGATAAAAACATTGGAATACAACAGTCTAGTACAAGAAATATTTAATTTTATAAAACTTAAAATTAATAATTTTAATACCGACGAAGAAATACTAGATTATTTATTAAGCACTTATTGTGTTTAAATAGATTGAATTCTGACGATTGTAAAAATTAAAAATGATTGACGAGCAAGAAGCATACGTATTCGAAATAATTCTGATGACGATGGAAGAACTCTTTCCGAATATGAAGAACAAGCTTTCGTATTGTGCTCCTGAATATTTGGCTACACGGATCTATCAAATGACAGGAATCAACATCGAAGAAATTGTACGGATGCATTACGAATCGGTTCAAGGATCTGGTTTGAAATGTTTAAATGACTGCATTGTTTGTGCAGATCCATCAATGTTGACTTGTCCATTTAGATGCAGATGCTGCAGTGACTACAAGAAGAAAGAAGTTTTCCATATTTTGTTGGCAGAACTAAGAAGAACTTATTATAAGATGATTTGTGACGATGTAAATTAAATAAATTTTTGATCTTTTTACATGTTTATTTTTTTATTTGTTAAGAATTAGTTTTTTATTAAGTTTTTAATTGGTTGAATTTTTATTATTATTATTATTATTATTATTATTATTATTATTATTATTATTATTATTATTATTATTATTTTTTTGTTAACACTATTTTTTTTGTAAAATTATGTTAAAAATTTCATTTTAAAATCTTGTATAAAAATATTCATCGATAAAATTTAGTTAAAAGTTAAAATACAAAAATTTTACATTAAAATACAAAAATTTGAATTTTACATTAAAAAATTTTTAAAAAAATGCTCCAAAATTCAAAAAAAATTGTGCGCGCATAAAAATTAATTATCTTGATTATATAATTATGTAATCAAGATAATCAGTGATTAATTACGTAATTAATCCGTCGCAAAGTGGGGGATTAGGTCTCAGAAAGCCCTTATCTACCTACTAATTGTGAAAATTGTTAGATGCGCTAAACCAGGATTGCGCATCTAACCCTAACCCATTTGTCACATGCGGCCTTTTTGGATACTTTTTGCGGTCCAATTGAAGTTTTCAACTTTCTATATAATTTTAGGCATTTAGACTATAGACGATTGAAATTTTTGTTAAATTTTTGCACAAGAAAACAAAAATAAAAAAAAGTAGTAACTATAATATATTTTGATAGACTCACTGTCATCTTCAGGTAAATTCGAATTTGAAACTATATCAAATTAAATTACTTTTTTTCAAACAAATTTCTTCATTAAGACTATAGACTGTTGAAACATTTAGACTTTTAGTTGTTAAATTTTTGCAACTGAAAACAAAAAAATAAAAGTAGTAACTATAATTATTGAAATTTTAAATTTTTACACAAAAATATTTGTTAAATGTGATGATTAATATTGGTGGGTTACTGGGTACTGTTGTTTGTTTAAATCTTTCCATGGTTGCCCAGGTAACGCCATATAAATATTTCTAGCTACCACTTGACACCCGTTGCTGAGCAACGTTGGAACTGTGTTCGAGTGGGTGGATTGTTCGCAAAAAGTGAGCGCTATTACTAATGCTATAATTGCTCGAACAATCTCTGGGTTCAACGAGCTGTCGTTAGAAGACTTATGCTCGCTTTCGATGACTAGGTCCCCTTTATGTAGTATGTTTATCGTTGAGTTCGTCGGAGAGTAATAGGAATTTGATAATGACTGAGTTCGTCGGAGAGTAATAGGAATTTGATAATGACATAGAACGAGCGACTACAACTGGTGATGGTGCATCTTAGCGTGTTGATTGCGAGTTTCGTGGATACTTGTTAGAGATGTTATGTTAAGTAGGAAGACATACATAATTTTTTTTTTAAATTAATACACATATAATTTTCCAATAAACACATTCTAAGAGTTAATTAACGTTGAGTAAGCAATCGAGCGGCTCGACGTTTAGCCCGCTCCTTCCGTCCGGGTCGGTAACTGTTCGAAGTTGAGGTTGTTGTTGAGGTCGTTGTGGGGATGTTATCGCCTCCCGATAAGCCAATTGAGCGGGAGCAAATACGAGGGGATAGGTTACAGCTGCCACTTCTTGACAGGCAGACAGTGCGACCTCCAGCCCCTTTATTTGTGTTCGCAGACCTTGCACCAACTGTCTTTCTTCTGCCCATCCCTTCTGGGCTGTTGTAAGCCGCTGGTAAAGCAATTTTACCCTTTTGGGCTCCATCCAAACGTCCTTCGTCTGTTGCACTTCCATAGTCAGCTGGACAATTTGATCATGGAGATTTTTGTTGATTTTTCGGGCGCGTTCCAACTCCATCTGCAATATTTGCAAGGGCTCTATCTCTGTAAGGACGAACATCAAAACATTTTTATTAATAAATCCAGAAATCTCTACACGTGTAGTTGTTTCAAACATACATTATAAGATTGTTTTATAAATGAGAAAACTAAAACAAATTTTTTCTCACAATTATTTATTGAATATAACACCTAAAGGCGTAATTTACGGATTGGCGAGGTCAAGAATCCTTGCAGAACTTTCTTACTCCTTCCTCCGCGGAGTAGCCCGGAATCACGAACACAGGCCGTTTTGTATTACGGGCCGGTTTTGGGCTGGGTGGATAGACATCCGCGATTCGCCCGGCTGCGAGGTCGTCCTCCACGTTGGCCAGGTAATTACTGGCCCAGTCTACCAAGGAGTTGACCCGGCGCTGGTGGTCCTTGAGGTAAGCCAGAAGCGCTCGAGCCCGATCATGAATTTCTTGGGCCGGAGTTGGGTCACTTGGTTGGCTACTCTGCTTGAATTGCCTCATTGTATCTTCCACCAGGAGCATGTCGTCTCGCCGGTTTACTCCGGGTTCGGGCACATCGGGATACCTCTCTCGACCGAAGCGACGCCACGCTTGTCTCCACTGATCTGCTAGGTGCGTATGGACGTAAATGAAGGGTCCTGATTTCCCTAAACGATAGAATGATTACTTGGGTTTATAACGCATTAGTCGGGTCCTTCCCCTCGAGGTTTAAGTTAGGGCCCTAATCCCAACCCTATCTTGAGGGGAATTAATTCCATTTGTATACATGTACGTTGAAGTCAAATATTAATTACTGTGACGGTTAAATATATTTTTAAACGTGGCTACTTGGACATCCATTTGAACATGTTACTCTCATACTATCTTTACAAACAATTATTTATAAGGTTTTTGTTGACTGTTAAATATACTTTCTAAATATGATTTTATTCCGATCATATATTATTTATAAAATTTTTATTGACTATTAAGTATAAACCATACTGCTATTCCGATCATGTAATTATAAAATTTTTATTGACTATTTAAACTAGCTAATTGATGGTATCCCAGGTAACGAAATCATCATCTTAAAATTGAGTAAATATTTATCATAACGTTAATTAATTTTTTATGGAAATTATCGATTTCAGGTTACTTAATTATTATCTTGATTACGTTCTATAAGGAATGTACTTGGATGTAGTAGTCATGAGACCTGAGGGTATTAATAATAGATTGCCCCTATGAATATTTGCGTTGTAATTACAATTATTTGTAGCGTTTCGTCATTATCATTGTTTATTTAGCACAGTTATCGAGTATTTTAAACCAAACTCTAACTAACCGGCAACGCGAGAATAAAACTTTGATTGTGAAATAATCCAAAAGTTCTGATGAAAATTGCACTCCTATTATAGGGTGACCTTAATATTTTTGAAAAAACGAAAAATTTATTCTTCATAATAAGAAAGAAAAACATCAACTAACTAACGTTCGATTTATTAAGACATCTACAATACTCTCAAAATGGAAAATTCACTTTTCAAATTAAGAAATAAAAATATCAACCAACTGATCTATAATTTATTCCCACCTCTTCTACAGGCCCTTATTAAAATCCACGTATTAGAAATAAGCAAAGCTTTAATGAATATTTCACCTATAGAAGCAAAACTGGGAGGAGAAAAGCATAAATCAATTTACAACTTGCATTACCTGAAAAAAATTCAAAAAAATATCTGTATACTTCATTAAACAATAAACATGCATATCTGGTGAGTTACTAAAAGGATTGATAGTGATTTAACTTTGGTTCCCGTATTGCTAATTCCTCATTCGTACCAAATTAACATTAAATTGAAAATAATTTGTATAATCGAACTATTATGAAATTGAAATATTCGGATGGATTCCATTAGTGTATCCATTTATTGCTAACTCCTATTAATATAAAATTAACCTCAAAACATTTTATTTATAAGACAAAAATAGTATAAAATTTTCATTTCCTATTAATATAAAAATTAAAACATTTTATTTATATGATAAAATAGTATAAAATTTTCATTTCCTATTAATATAAAATTAACCTTAAATTAAAACTTTATTTATAAGACAAAAATAGTATAGCATTTTTCATTAAATTACAAGGTTTATTTATAAAAATTTACTCGATGGTTGGGCTATTGAATTTGATATTAGGTCCTCATCAGAAGTTTCGGTCATCGTCTCCTCAGTTAGTGAGTTTGAATTGCAATAAATTTCAAAAATTATTGATCCCTTTTGGGTCGACCGACACCTATTATATAAGTCGGGTACAGAATGAGGGCGTGTGTCTATGGGCAAAAATTTGGAATCATCATACACGAGGAGTGTGCGTTGATTACCGCTGCTGAACTTTCAGATTTAGGGAATTGCTATCACTCTGGGTGTGTGTGTCACCTACACCTGGGGTGTGTTTGTAATTGCACTCGATTTACACCGTGTGAGGGATAGATTGTATTGATTTATCTCTACGAGTCATGGCTTAATATCGGATAGGTATTTTAATCTATGCTTTCTTCTATTTAATTTTTCTTTTATCCATTTATAGATTCGTACCCGCTTAGCTGGAGTCAGTTGCTCGTTTTGGAGGAAAAGTATTATCATCATGGGTATTGTTGGATCATTGGGTATTTTTTAATAAAATTTGTCTTTTAGAGTAGACTCGTAGTGGGTATCGACTAGTCAGAAAGGTATGTTGGAAATTACCCTTCTATTTACAGATTTATTTGCCCATAAGCGGTTATATGTTGTTGGGGTGGTTCGTTGGACCTTTTGAGATTGGTACTAGTCGGGCATATTGGGTGGGTAGGTCGATTTATTTTATTCAGGTGATTACTATTTTGCGGGGTTTAGTATGATTCTGATGTTTGGATTTTTCGAATTAATAATTATAACTTAGGCGAATCGCGAGTCGGGGAAAAGTGGAGCAGTGTTGATTATCATGGGGTCTCGTCATCTTTGGGGAAGTATGGGTTTTTATTTATTTGAGGGAACAGGGATTAAATTCTTGATAGCTTTTCGGATCTCCGGTGATACCAATTGGAAAGGGGAAGATAAAACCGACTTGGATTTGTGGTAATTTGGTTGTATTAATTTATTATTTTTGTCAATTTCATTCTAGTACTATCTCCTGGATTCGCAGATGGAATTCTCCTTGGTAGAGATCCCTTCTCTATTTTGGTGTCGTTTTTCTTTTAATAAAACTTGTTAGTTGTCAGTTTTAACTATATGGATCACGATTAGCAGTGGACTCAACACTGGCCTATGGTGGTAGTTGCGTAGTGAGATTTATTTGGGGAATTTTGACTAGAATTGGGTTAGTGAGGATTTTTATATTCGTTTTATTTCGCCGCTCTCGGATTTCACTACTCGTGATGATATAACCTTCGTATTGCTCGTTCTCACTCAATGTAAAAGTATCGCTACTGCCTGACTTTATTCATGGGATTAGCGGCATCGCAGTTGATTAATTCTCTTAATTGGGCCATTCTTATCGGATTTTTCGTGTAACTTGGGGTGATTCTTAATTCCTAAACATGAGGTGAGGATTTGGTAATCATTATATTTGTACTCAGGTTTGTTTCGATATCCTTGCTTCCGTGGTCTACCAATACGTTATCATGTTAATTTTGGTAGCACTCATGCCTATTTAAATTAATCTACACTTACTGAGTATCTCTATTAATCTTTAATCCCTACCGTCTTTTTACTCAAATGATTTTTATCAAGGTGAAATTTACCATCATAGTCAATTTTTTGGACGTTTACTCTATGGATTCACTTACAAACTGACCATTATACGTTTATGATTTAGTTTAAGTTCACAATAGTCATTTAGACCTATAGTTTACTTAAAAATTATTAATTATCGTGGGTTCATGATAACCATTCCATTTTATAACTACTTTAATTTCGAGAATTTATAGTCGTATTTAATCTATAATTGATTTGATTTTATAACAACGATTTCATTTTTTAATTCCCCGTTACCTTCCCTTAATTGACCTTAGGCGCATTATGTTCACATTATATTTAATAAGTGCCCACTGGACTACTCGGTGTGGTGTTTTTGAGCCGTATGTATAATAATCTAGGTCGAATTTAAAGAAAACGAGAGACGAGGAAGTAGCCAAAAGACCGCTTCCTTATTTCTCCTTTCTTCTATACGGGATAATATTGACGTCCCGATCCCTGCGTTCCACACGCCGGGGTCTTCATGGACACAGATCATTGGAGATATTCCACGCACTTACACGAATCTGAATAACATTTCTGATTTTAATTACTTGTGATGTGTCTTTGGCTGTGGGCCGGAAAAATTTCGACAAATTTTAAAAACAAAACAATGATTTGTTAAATTCTCTTCAGTTTGTGAAATTGCCAAAGGGTCGGAAGAATGGAAAATTACCTCCTCTTAAGGATGAAGAGTTTGTGCAAAAAATGTTAAATGGTTTTATTGAGAAGAAGCTTATTGATGAAGAGGTAGGTAAGTCTATTCGTCCAATAGGATCGCAGCCAGCTAAACTATATGGGCTACCAAAAATCCATAAAGATGGTGTACCTATGAGACCAGTTTTGTCGATGGTTGGTACTGCCCAGTATAAAATAGCAAAGTTTTCAGATGGATTATTAAAACCGTTAATGCGATCAGAGTTTGAATGTAAGGATAGCTTTGAGTTTGTTTCTTGTATTGCAAAGCTACAAAAACGAAGTATGAATGATGTTATGGTTTCGTTTGATGTTTGTAGTTTGTTTACGAATGTGCCACTGGTTGAGACAATTGACTTATGCTGTGCGTTGTGGAATGAAAATGATTCGGAACATCACATTTTGGATAGAAGGGCATTTCGAAAACTTCTTGAATTTGCTACTTCAAATGTCAATTTTCTTTTCAATGATGAATGGTATCAACAAATAGATGGAGTCGCTATGGGTTCACCTTTAGCACCAACGATGGCATCAATATTTTTGGCTAGTTTGGAAAAGAAAATTGCTTCTTTCCAATTTGAAAAACCTTTTGTTTATAAAAGTTATGTGGATGATATTTTTCTTATATTTGAAAACCAGAAACATGTAGAACCGTTTTTGCATTTTATGAACAGTTTACATAAAAACATTGTATTCACATGTGAAACGGAGAGAAAGTCATCAATTGCGTTTTTGGATTTGTTAATTCAACGCAAAGATAAACAGTATGAGACAGAGATTTATAGAAAACCAACTGATACTGGTCTTTATACTTCTCCAGAAAGCTTTTGTGAATTTAAGTATAAGAGAAATATGGTGAAAGGATTGATTTATCGTTCATGGGCTTTATCTTCTACTTTTGCTAATTCGGTAAAAAGTGTTGATAAATTGGTTGAGTTGTTGATAAAGAATGGATATTCTAAATCATTTTTATTGTTGATGATAAAAGAAACTGTTGATAAATTGATTAAAAATCCTAAGGATCCATGTTGTGGAAAGTCTGAATGTAATTTGTCGGATGGGTGTGAATTGAGTGTTGATCTAAATAATAGTAAAAATGGATATAAATAAATTGAGCCTAAATATGTGTTAGTATTGCCGTACTCTGAAGGCTTTACAAATTATAAGAGGAAGTTGGGTAAACTGATAGGAAATTTAGAGTATAAGATCGTCTCTAATTCGTTTAAGGTACGCAATATGTTTATTAATAAATCAAAAACTCCGGTTGGATTGTGTTCTGATCTCGTTTATCAATTTACATGTAATGGGTGTAATGCCACATACATTGGAGAGACTTCCCGTCATCTCTGTACTCGAGTTCTAGAGCATTGTCGATTGAAGGGTTTGACCAATATTAGTGAACACAATAGAGGCTGTAAAACTGATATAGGAATGTCTGATTTTAGAATTTTGTTGAGAAGTTTTAATAGTTATTGGGAACGAGTGATATGTGAAGCATTGCTGATAAGGTCATTGGATCCAAAGATTAATGTGCAGAGTGCTGTGACTACGAATGTTTTGAATGTTTTTAAATAGTTTACGTATGTTAAATCATGTTTGGTTTTTTTAATATTATTAAAATAATTGAAAATTTTAAATTACATTAATTTTTAAAAATTAGAATATAAGTAAAAAAATTTAAAATTTAAAATTAATTTAAAATATATTTTTAAAAATATTTATTTATTAAAAAACTAAATTAATAAAAAATAATTTGTTTAAATTAAATGTTAATTCATAATATTTTTAGTTGGTTTTGAGTACCTGAAGATGATAGCTGTGCTATCGAAATATATCGTACGAAAGGTTTTTAATTGGCGTTATCTTTTAATTAAATCGTTGCCAAATTTATTTAATTATTTATTCATAATTTATATATTATGAATAATTTATTAAAATCAAAATGAAATTACCAACATGATCCAATCCATACAAAAAATTCATAAATAATTTACTCTCCCCACCCCAGCATTCAAGCAGAGCTCTACCGAGGTTGCGAGAATGTGACGTGGAGAGAGTTTCAATTAAAACTCTCACTTACATAGGTTTTTAAAACTAGTTTAAAAATTTCAAAAAAGATTAAAAATTATTTGAAAATGCATCGGTATATATACCTATTTTTTGGCCCTAACCTTGCGTGTTCTTTTTGACTTAGTAAAACAAAATTCGACCTTGGAATTTTTTAGTGTATTCTAATCTTAATTTTTATTATTTTGCAATTTTATTTGATAATTTTTCTTTTAAAATTTTTATTGAATTATTTCTAATTCAAATTCTTTGAATTTTATTTCATTTTCATGAAATTTCACATTTTTGTTAAATTATCAAATTTCGGTTCAATTTGTTAGGTTTTCGTGTTATGTTTATATTTATATCGTGCGGATCTTGTTGCTTTTTGTTATTATTTTAATTTATTTTTATGTTTATTATTTTTTATTTTATTGTTTTTCCTCTCATATTTTGGTGGGTTTAATCGGTGTTTTAATAGGTTTGAATTTAGGTCTGCATGTTATATTTGCATGTGTGTTACCGATTCATTTAAACAGGTCGTTTGTGTTCTGGTCCAACAATATGTATTTATTAATCAAATATGTACTTTTAGCTCAATATTCAAACAAAAATATATTATCAAATAATATCACAATATTTTACATATATTTCAAAAAAATAATTATTTGACTTTAAAAATGGTGCTAAACTCAAAGTATTTGACTTTCACCTTTTTTGTAATTGTAATCTGTGTTTGAAGTAAAATACATACTGTTCAATTGCTTCTAAATTTATGTTTTCTAACAGATATAACAATGAAACTGAATGAACTAAATTAGAAGTTACAAGGTTAAAATAAGTTGATTACTGATTGTTATCAAGATATAAAATCCTTTGTAAAAACCTTCAGCTTTATGAAAATTAATTAAGGTCAAACTATTTGGTTCATTTCCCATTATAAAATGAGTATAAAAAATACCATAAAAACTTCTTCAAATATTATACTGAAATCGCAAAATTACTTAAAGAATTCAATAACAGATTATCATACATGCTAAAGTTTGAGGAAATGTTCAAAACATCCTTAGCTCCATTTAATGTAGAGGTGGAATCCGTGCCTCCAAATTTAAAAATGGATTTAATAGAATTACGATCAAGCATCGAGCTAAAATGTCTGTTCGAAGGAAATAAGATTGAGTATTATCAAAAATGTATCCTCGAAGAAAAATTTCAAAATTTAAAACAATTGGCAATTTGAATTATATCAGCATTTGAAACTACTTATCGATGCAAATCATTTTTTCCAAGTTAAACCTGGTTAAAACAAAGTTCCGCAGTAGGTTACTAAATGAAAACATGACCAATCAAATACGATGTGCGTCGACTAAATTATCCGTTGATTTTAAAAAAATCTCAAAAAATACAAAAACAAGTGTCACATTAATTGTAACAATAAAATATTTTGAATAATTTTTTGTTTTATTTTTATGTGTGCGGGCCCACCTCAGTTCAATAAAAATATTTTGGCCCTCCAACAGATTTGGCTTGGGTATCCCTGCGCAAAGCAATATACTCTTAAGTACATATCAATATTTTTAATAACCCTACCTCAGTTGTTTTAATTTGCAGATTAAATAGAATAATTTTAAATTTGTATTGTGTGGTAATTAAAAAAATGTTAGAAAAAGACTTAAATTTATTTGCGCCTAGCAGTATGCGCATTGGGCACATAAGTAGTGGGATACCGGCCCTCTAGCTCAGAGGCCCTCAAGCTCACATACCCTCCCCCGGCAAAAAATTTTTTTTCTAATTTTAAAAGTACAAATTTTTTTAGAACAAAGACAATGACTCATTCAAGGTCATTGAAACAAAGACCATGACTCATTCAAGGTCATTGGATGAGTCATAACATTTTTTCAAGGTCATTCAAAAGTAGGTCAATGTCATTCAAAAGTAGGTCAAGGTAATTGGATGAGTCATCACTATTTTTCAAGGTCATTCAAATTTTCTCAAGGTCAAGGAATTTTTAAACATTTTTAAATTTTAATTTACTACTTATAAAAAATAAGTAGTATATATTTGTAAATTATTTTATTATTATTATTAATATTATTAATATTATTATTATTATTACTATTATTATTATTAATATTATTATTTTTATTATTAATATTATTATTATTAATATTATTATTTTTATTATTATTATTATTTTTATTATTTTTATTATTATTATTAATATTATTAATATTATTATTATTATTACATTTTATTATTATTATTAATATTAATATTAATATTATTATTACTTTTTATTATTCTATTATTATTTATAAAAATTTTATTAATACTTATAAATACTTATAAAAATTTTATTATTATTATTATTATTATTATTAATATTAATAGTATTATTTATTATTATTATTATTAATATACTTATTACTTATAAAAATTGATTAATACTTATAAACTTTTTATAATATTATTATTATTATTAATATTATTATTTTTATTATTCTATTATTACTTATAAAAATATTATTATTACTTATAAAAACTTTAATTATTATTATTATTATTAATATTATTATTAATATGCTTATTACTTATAAAAATTTTATTTATACTTATAAAAACTTTAATTATCATTATTAATACTTTTAAAAACTTTTATTAATATTATTATTATTATTATTATTATTATTATTATTAATATACTTATTACTTATAAAATTTATTAATATTATTATTATTATTAATACTTTTAAAACTTTTAATAATATTATTATTATTATTAATATTATTATTATTTTTATTATTATTATTACTTATAAATTTGTAAATTTTATTCTATTTTATTAATATTTTTTTAAATATTATTATTATTATTATTATTATTATTATTATTATTTTTATTATTATTGTCAAGGTTATTGGATGACTCATCATAATTTTTCAAGGTCATTCAAAAGTAGGTCAAGGTCATTCAAAAATTCTCAAGGTCATATTATTTTTAAAAAATTTTAAATATTTATTTACTACTTATTTTTATAAGTAGTATATATTTTGTAAATTTATTTTATTATTATTTTTATTATTAATAATATTTTTATTATTATTATTTATATTATTATTAATACTAATATTTTTATTAATTTTATTATTATTATTATTTTTAATATACTTATTACTTATAAAATTTATTAAAATTTTTATTATTATTAATACTTTGAAAACTTTTTATAATATTATTATTATTATTATTATATTTATTATTATTATTAATGTATAAAAATTCTATTATAAGGAAATAATTTTATTATTATTAATATTATTAATTAATATGATTACTTATTAATATTGTTTAATTATATTTATTTTTATTATTATTATAATTATTATTATTATTGTTTTTTATTATTATTATTATTGTCAAGGTCATTGGATGAGTCTTAATTTTTTTTTTCAAGGTCATTTTAAAGTATGTCAAGGTTATTTAAAATTTCACAAGGTCTTTGTATTTTTAAACATTTTTATATAAATTTACTACTTATTTTTATAAGTAATGTTTTAATGTTTTTTAATTTTAATTTTATTATTATTATAATTTTCTCAAAGTTATAATATTTTTAGTCATTTTTAAATATAAATTTACTACTTATTTTTATAAGTAATGTTTTAATATTTATTATTATTATTATTTTCAAGGTTATTGGATGAGTCATAATATTATTTCAAGGTCATTTATAAGTAGGTCAATGTCATAGTATTTTTAAACATTTTTAATTTTAATGTACTACTTATTTTTTATAAGTAGTGTTTTAATGTTCTTTAATTTTTATTCTATTAGTATTATTATTATTATTATTATTATTATTATTATTATTATTATCTTATAAGTAGTGTTTTAATGTTTTTTAATTTTTATTTTATTATTATTATTATTATTATTATTATTTTTATTATTATTATTATTTTTATTATTATTATTATTGTTATTTTTATTATTATTATTAATATTACAAGTTTTTATTATTACTATTTTCATTATTATTTTATATAAATTTTCAACAAAGTATATAAAATTAATATTGAATAGAAAAAGTTTGTTCAATTGTGGTTCATAGTATACAGGAATAGAAAAATTGTAAATGTTTGTAAAAAGCTAAAGAAAAATTCTATATTTTTAAGAAAATATGTGCAAATAAATATCAAAACTAATTATGGCTCAAATGTGTGTGTTAAACCATTGATATGTTACAGTGTTTATGGAAAAACTTTAATGAAAATATGTGTTATTTTTCAACAATTTATGAAATATTTATTTTATGGCTAATAATGTGTATATGTTAAATGATAAAAATAGTTCAATATTTATGTAAAGTTTGAGATTGTTAAGAAAAATGTAAATAATTTATGGTACACACGTGTTTTTTGATTGAAATATAGGTGTTTGTTTTACCGATATAAGAAAAACTATGGACATTTTTTAAGAAAATACAAGTAATTTATGATTATCATGGGATTAGAATTTGATTAAAGTTGTGAGAAAGTTGTTAAATTTGAGACCTTAAAATAAGACCTTCAGCAAATTGGTAAGAAAATAGTAGTTATTGAGTAATACTTATTAAAATTACCAAAGTTTTATAATTTTTGACAAGTCTTGATAGATCTTTAATAAAATTTGTTAGTACTTTGAATAAGAATTTTTTAAAAAAAAAAAAAAAAGTTTCAACACAGTAGCAAATCGTAAAGAAACTAGTATTTATCAGTTAATTAAATTAACTAAGTTGTAAAATAATTGAAAAAATTTGTTAGATTTTCAAAAATTTTAAGATTGTTAGGTAATTGTTCTAGGTACTTGTTGAATAAAAATTAATGTATTTTATCAACAGCTCATAGTTTTTAATCGTACAATTTCTCTTCATTCCTGGAAATAATCGTAAATATTTAAATTATTCAGAAAATTGTCAATAACAACATAAGTAATGGGTAACATAAATTTTTTAAATACTAATCAATTTTAGTTTTTAATTAAATTACAAATATAATAATAAAATCAAATAAATACTTGAATGCATGAATCGAAAATTTCTTAGAACTGAACACGTATCGTATATTTTATTCAGATTCCAATAATATCATTAAAATTAACCAAAAATCTTATTGTTATATTTTGATAACCCTTAAGTCAATGAAAATGTATCGATTTCACTAAGTATCCATCTTTTGACATTGATATCCAACCGAATAAATCACCCTAAAAGTAAGATTCCCCCTCTTGACCTATCGTTTTCCCCTAAAATAATATAAAATTTACTCTCAACGAATCATTTCTCTTTAAATAACAATAATCCCAGCTATATTCATTATTTTCATAAAAATCAACGACTTATATCGATATTCAACCGAATAAATTTCTTGAAATCTCCTTAAAATAAATTCATCTCTTGACCAATCTTTTACCATCAAATAACACTTTCTCCTACTTTACCATATTCATTATTTTTTTTTATAAAAATCACCTATTAAATAACGATACTTAACCAACTTAACCCCTTAAAAATATCAACAAATCTGTTCTTAATCGATTATTTCCCCTTAAAAGATCATAAATTCTCTTATTAGCCAATTGTTTCCCCTAAAATAAAATTTACTCTCAACCAATCATTTCTCTTTAAACGACAATATTCCAAACTATATTCAATATTTTTCATAAAAATAACCGACATATCGATATTCAACTGAATAAATTTCTTGAAATCCCCTTAAAATAAAATTCCTCTCTTGACCAATCAAATTACCTTAAGATTATCATAAATTCTCCTCTTAACCAATCATTTCTCTTTAAATGACAATAGCCCCACCTATATTCATTATTTTCATAAAAATCACCGACTTATATCGATATTCAACCGAATAAATTTCTTGAAATCGCCTTACAATAGAATTCATCTCATGACCAATCATTTCTCCTTAAAAGATCATAAATTCTCTTCTTAACAAATCATTTCTCTTTAATTGACAATATTTCCACTCTCTCAAAAGATTTACACACATATTGATATCTATCTGAACAAATCCCCTAAAAATATTATAAATTCCTCATTTATATTTTCCATTTAGAAAATATTTACCCTTTGAACACAGATATTCAACCAACTCAACCCCTTAAAAATGACAACAAACTTGTTCTTAATCGATTATTTCCTTAAATATCATAAAATTTACTCTTTACCAATCATTTCCATTGAAATAACATTTCCCTCCCAACTGCACCAATAATATACATATTTTTTAAAAACCTACAAGGTAAAATTTCTTTAGAAATCTATGTTTAACCGACTCTACTCCTTAAAAATTCATCATTCGAATCATATTTACTATATGTATTCAACCAATCAAATTCCCTTAAAATTATCATAAAAATTTGAATTTTACCAATAAAAATAAATTTTCTTTAAAGTATTACAAAATTGTTATCATCATTTTCCATCGAAAATCACCACAATTTTGTTCTGGCAACAATTTCAAGCAATTAAAAAATTCATCAAAAATGACTTAAATCGAATAAAATCTATGTTTTCCACATAAATTAAATTATTGTAAAATCACAAAATATATATCATATTGCTCATTAAAATTAATCAGTAAATCAAGTATAAATTCAATAAAAATTACCAGTCAACCATTAGAGATAATTCAATGATTTTCATAACTATACTGATAACCACACTGAGCATCCCCTTAAAAATCTCTAAATTATACTACTTTTGTGATTGATATCCATGAAATCAATATTAGATTTGAAAATGAAAGTAATTATTGACCCCTTTATTTACACTGTAAAATCAATTAAAATTTTAGGTTTCACTAAAATATTTTTAAAAATTAACTGATTTAATCAACTATTTAAATAGAACATAAAATTATAATTAAAATATCATTTACTATTCAAAATCTATCAGTCAAATTGGATTCTAATTGGTAAATAATTATCTTAAATAGATGTTTCATAAACATTTTGATCCTAAATTTATTTATTTATTTATTTTTTTATTTAAAATAATCCTAAAATCAAGTCTAATCTAATAAATTAGGAAGAAATTAATTGTTTCTAAAATTATAGATTTACCCTAATTTCTTCAATAATTTCATTAAAAACATAATCAAACCTTAAATCCATTAAAATTCAAAAGAAAACCATAAAATTCACAAAGATGATTAAAATTTACTAAAATAAATACCTCGTAAAACTAGATATTACTTAAATTATAATAAAATTTCCTTAAAAGCTCTAATTGATTTACATAGCCTAAAATTATTTTATTTTTGTCGAGTACAACCTAATCTATTGAAAGATGTAATTTATTTAGTTAAATTTTCATTGAAAATAACAAGTCAACAAATGGAATTTTAATTAGTAAAGATTATATTCTATAAAGAAAATTTTCAGTGAAGAAGTAATATTGGTGAGATAGTACATTAAGTGACTAAAATCGTTGAAATTACTGAAAACAGTGGGATAGCTAAAGATATCTACTAAATAGATGAAATATCAATTGATATCTTAATAACTTACAAGGGTAATATACTTTGAATGGAGAAAATATACATCGAAGAGAAAAATATTCGTTGAAGAGGAAAAAACATTCATTGAATAAGGAAAACATTAATTGAAGAGAGAAAATATTCATTAAAGAGGAAAGCAATCATTAAAGTGAGAAAATATGAATTGAAGCTAACAAATATTCAGTGAATCGAGAATTGCTTATAATAAATTAGTCGGTAAAATTTCTCAATGATGAGATGAAATATCAATTAAATATTGTGCAATACTTGAAATAAATGGTCTGAATTATTCAATGATCAACAAATATACATAAAAGATGAAAATATTTACTGAAAATCAATTGTACTTTAAGAGTGTATTAATTAATATTATATTAAATTAAAAATTATTAACAATTGAGTAGATTTCATCGGTTAATTATATTTAAATAGGGATATATATTTTTGATGGATACTTATATAATTTACTTATACAATTTCAAATAATAGAATAAATTTAGAATTGAAAATAATATATTGTCAATAGTTACACCTAAAAAAGTATTTAAATATAAGTTTTATCGACATTAATAACATTTAGATATTTATTCTTAATAGCAATAGATATCCATAATGTTCATTCAAAATATATTATTCAATGTGTTTTGAATTTACTATTGTAAGAGACTTAGATTTGATTTCTAATATCTCAGTATTTGATGTATATTCGCCGAATTAGTATACGCGCACGGTTATTGTTAACTATTCTTCCGCACATAAGTATCCATCAAAAATATATATCCCTATTTAAATATAATTAACCGATGAAATCTACTCAATTGTTAATAATTTTTAATTTAATATAATATTAATTAATACACTCTTAAAGTACAATTGATTTTCAGTAAATATTTTCATCTTTTATGTATATTTGTTGATCATTGAATAATTCAGACCATTTATTTCAAGTATTGCACAATATTTAATTGATATTTCATCTCATCATTGAGAAATTTTACCGACTAATTTATTATAAGCAATTCTCGATTCACTGAATATTTGTTAGCTTCAATTCATATTTTCTCACTTTAATGATTGCTTTCCTCTTTAATGAATATTTTCTCTCTTCAATTAATGTTTTCCTTATTCAATGAATGTTTTTTCCTCTTCAACGAATATTTTTCTCTTCGATGTATATTTTCTCCATTCAAAGTATATTACCCTTGTAAGTTATTAAGATATCAATTGATATTTCATCTATTTAGTAGATATCTTTAGCTATCCCACTGTTTTCAGTAATTTCAACGATTTTAGTCACTTAATGTACTATCTCACCAATATTACTTCTTCACTGAAAATTTTCTTTATAGAATATAATCTTTACTAATTAAAATTCCATTTGTTGACTTGTTATTTTCAATGAAAATTTAACTAAATAAATTACATCTTTCAATAGATTAGGTTGTACTCGACAAAAATAAAATAATTTTAGGCTATGTAAATCAATTAGAGCTTTTAAGGAAATTTTATTATAATTTAAGTAATATCTAGTTTTACGAGGTATTTATTTTAGTAAATTTTAATCATCTTTGTGAATTTTATGGTTTTCTTTTGAATTTTAATGGATTTAAGGTTTGATTATGTTTTTAATGAAATTATTGAAGAAATTAGGGTAAATCTATAATTTTAGAAACAATTAATTTCTTCTTAATTTATTAGATTTGACTTGATTTTAGGATTATTTTAAATAAAAAAATAAATAAATAAATAAATTTAGGATCAAAATGTTTATGAAACATCTATTTAAGATAATTATTTACCAATTAGAATCCAATTTGACTGATAGATTTTGAATAGTAAATGATATTTTAATTATAATTTTATGTTCTATTTAAATAGTTGATTAAATCAGTTAATTTTTAAAAATATTTTAGTGAAACCTAAAATTTTAATTGATTTTACAGTGTAAATAAAGGGGTCAATAATTACTTTCATTTTCAAATCTAATATTGATTTCATGGATATCAATCACAAAAGTAGTATAATTTAGAGATTTTTAAGGGGATGCTCAGTGTGGTTATCAGTATAGTTATGAAAATCATTGAATTATCTCTAATGGTTGACTGGTAATTTTTATTGAATTTATACTTGATTTACTGATTAATTTTAATGAGCAATATGATATATATTTTGTGATTTTACAATAATTTAATTTATGTGGAAAACATAGATTTTATTCGATTTAAGTCATTTTTGATGAATTTTTTAATTGCTTGAAATTGTTGCCAGAACAAAATTGTGGTGATTTTCGATGGAAAATGATGATAACAATTTTGTAATACTTTAAAGAAAATTTATTTTTATTGGTAAAATTCAAATTTTTATGATAATTTTAAGGGAATTTGATTGGTTGAATACATATAGTAAATATGATTCGAATGATGAATTTTTAAGGAGTAGAGTCGGTTAAACATAGATTTCTAAAGAAATTTTACCTTGTAGGTTTTTAAAAAATATGTATATTATTGGTGCAGTTGGGAGGGAAATGTTATTTCAATGGAAATGATTGGTAAAGAGTAAATTTTATGATATTTAAGGAAATAATCGATTAAGAACAAGTTTGTTGTCATTTTTAAGGGGTTGAGTTGGTTGAATATCTGTGTTCAAAGGGTAAATATTTTCTAAATGGAAAATATAAATGAGGAATTTATAATATTTTTAGGGGATTTGTTCAGATAGATATCAATATGTGTGTAAATCTTTTGAGAGAGTGGAAATATTGTCAATTAAAGAGAAATGATTTGTTAAGAAGAGAATTTATGATCTTTTAAGGAGAAATGATTGGTCATGAGATGAATTCTATTGTAAGGCGATTTCAAGAAATTTATTCGGTTGAATATCGATATAAGTCGGTGATTTTTATGAAAATAATGAATATAGGTGGGGTTATTGTCATTTAAAGAGAAATGATTGGTTAAGAGGAGAATTTATGATAATCTTAAGGTAATTTGATTGGTCAAGAGAGGAATTTTATTTTAAGGGGATTTCAAGAAATTTATTCAGTTGAATATCGATATGTCGGTTATTTTTATGAAAAATATTGAATATAGTTTGGAATATTGTCGTTTAAAGAGAAATGATTGGTTGAGAGTAAATTTTATTTTAGGGGAAACAATTGGCTAATAAGAGAATTTATGATCTTTTAAGGGGAAATAATCGATTAAGAACAGATTTGTTGATATTTTTAAGGGGTTAAGTTGGTTAAGTATCGTTATTTAATAGGTGATTTTTATAAAAAAATAATGAATATGGTAAAGTAGGAGAAAGTGTTATTTGATGGTAAAAGATTGGTCAAGAGATGAATTTATTTTAAGGAGATTTCAAGAAATTTATTCGGTTGAATATCGATATAAGTCGTTGATTTTTATGAAAATAATGAATATAGCTGGGATTATTGTTATTTAAAGAGAAATGATTCGTTGAGAGTAAATTTTATATTATTTTAGGGGAAAACGATAGGTCAAGAGGGGGAATCTTACTTTTAGGGTGATTTATTCGGTTGGATATCAATGTCAAAAGATGGATACTTAGTGAAATCGATACATTTTCATTGACTTAAGGGTTATCAAAATATAACAATAAGATTTTGGTTAATTTTAATGATATTATTGGAATCTGAATAAAATATACGATACGTGTTCAGTTCTAAGAAATTTTTCGATTCATGCATTCAAGTATTTATTTGATTTTATTATTATATTTGTAATTTAATTAAAAACTAAAATTGATTAGTATTTAAAAAATTTATGTTACCCATTACTTATGTTGTTATTGACAATTTTCTGAATAATTTAAATATTTACGATTATTTCCAGGAATGAAGAGAAATTGTACGATTAAAAACTATGAGCTGTTGATAAAATACATTAATTTTTATTCAACAAGTATCTAGAACAATTACCTAACAATCTTAAAATTTTTGAAAATCTAACAAATTTTTTCAATTATTTTACAACTTAGTTAATTTAATTAACTGATAAGTACTAGTTTCTTTACGATTTGCTACTGTGTTGAAACTTTTTTTTTTTTTTTAAAAAATTCTTATTCAAAGTACTAACAAATTTTATTAAAGATCTATCAAGACTTGTCAAAAATTATAAAACTTTGGTAATTTTAATAAGTATTACTCAATAACTACTATTTTCTTACCAATTTGCTGAAGGTCTTATTTTAAGGTCTCAAATTTAACAACTTTCTCACAACTTTAATCAAATTCTAATCCCATGATAATCATAAATTACTTGTATTTTCTTAAAAAATGTCCATAGTTTTTCTTATATCGGTAAAACAAACACCTATATTTCAATCAAAAAACACGTGTGTACCATAAATTATTTACATTTTTCTTAACAATCTCAAACTTTACATAAATATTGAACTATTTTTATCATTTAACATATACACATTATTAGCCATAAAATAAATATTTCATAAATTGTTGAAAAATAACACATATTTTCATTAAAGTTTTTCCATAAACACTGTAACATATCAATGGTTTAACACACACATTTGAGCCATAATTAGTTTTGATATTTATTTGCACATATTTTCTTAAAAATATAGAATTTTTCTTTAGCTTTTTACAAACATTTACAATTTTTCTATTCCTGTATACTATGAACCACAATTGAACAAACTTTTTCTATTCAATATTAATTTTATATACTTTGTTGAAAATTTATATAAAATAATAATGAAAATAGTAATAATAAAAACTTGTAATATTAATAATAATAATAAAAATAACAATAATAATAATAATAAAA
This sequence comes from Schmidtea mediterranea, assembly GCA_022537955.1. Taxonomy (NCBI): domain Eukaryota; kingdom Metazoa; phylum Platyhelminthes; order Tricladida; family Dugesiidae; genus Schmidtea; species Schmidtea mediterranea. The sequence continues at coordinate 138,344,142 of CM039679.1, read as the reverse complement.
ATAATAATAATAATAATAATAATAATAATAATAATAATAATAATAATAATAAAAATAATAATAATAATAATAATAATAAAATAAAAATTAAAAAACATTAAAACACTACTTATAAGATAATAATAATAATAATAATAATAATAATAATAATAATAATAATAATAATAATAATAATACTAATAGAATAAAAATTAAAGAACATTAAAACACTACTTATAAAAAATAAGTAGTATATTAAAATTAAAATGTTTAAAAATACTATGACATTGACCTACTTATAAATGACCTTGAAATAATATTATGACTCATCCAATAACCTTGAAAATAATAATAATAATAAATATTAAAACATTACTTATAAAAATAAGTAGTAAATTTATATTTAAAAATGACTAAAAATATTATAACTTTGAGAAAATTATAATAATAATAAAATTAAAATTAAAAAACATTAAAACATTACTTATAAACATAAGTAGTAAATTTATATAAAAATGTTTAAAAATACAAAGACCTTGTGAAATTTTAAATGACTTTGAAATACTTTAAAATGACCTTGAAATAATATTATGACTCATCCAATAACCTTGAAAATAATAATAATAATAAATATTAAAACATTACTTATAAAAATAAGTAGTAAATTTATATTTAAAATGACTAAAAATATTATGACTTTGAGAAAATTATAATAATAATAAAATTAAAATGAAAAAACATTAAAACATTACTTATAAAAATAAGTAGTAAATTTATATAAAAATGTTTAAAAATACTAAGACCGTGTAAAATTTAAAATGACCTTGACTTACTTTAAAATGATCTTGAAAAAAAAATTAAGACTCATCCAATGACCTTGACAATAATAATAATAAAAACAATAATAATAATAATTATAATAATAATAAAAATAAATATAATTAAACAATATTAATAAGTAATCATATTAATTAATAATAATAATAATCATATTAATAATAATATTAATAATAATAAAATTATTTCCTTATAATAGAAGTTTTATACATTAATAATAATAATAATATTATTAAAAATAATAATAATAAATATAATAATAATAATAATAATATTATAAAAAGTTTTCAAAGTATTAATAATAATAAAAATTTTAATAAATTTTATAAGTAATAAGTATATTAAAAATAATAATAATAATAAAATTAATAAAAATATTAGTATTAATAATAATATAAATAATAATAATAAAAATATTATTTATAATAAAAATAATAATAAAATTAATTTACAAAATATATACTACTTATAAAAATAAGTAGTAAATAAATATTTAAAAATGTTTAAAAATAATATGACCTTGAGAATTTTTGAATGACCTTGACTTACTTTTGAATGACCTTGACCTACTTTTCAATGAACTTGAAAAATTATGATGAGTCATCCAATAACCTTGACAATAATAATAATAATAATAATAATAATAATAATAATAATAATAATAATAATAATAATAATAATAATATAATAATAATAATAATAATAATAATAATAATAATAATAATATTAATAATAATATTAATAATAATAATAAAAATATTAATAATAATAATAATTAAAGTTTTTATAAGTATTAATAATTTTTATAAGTAATAAGTATATTAATAATAATAATAATTAAAGTTTTTATAAGTAATAAGTATATTAATAATAATAATAATAAATAATACTATTAATATTAATAATAATAATAATAATAAAATTTTTATAAGTATTTATAAGTATTAATAATAATAAATGTTTTTAAAAGTAATAATAATAATAATTAAAGTTTTTATAAGTATTAATAGAATAATAAAAAGTAATAATAATAATAATATTAATAATATTAATAATAATAATAAAAATAATAAAAATAATAATAATAATAAAATAATAATATTAATAATAATAATAGTAATAATAATAATAATATTAATAATATTAATAATAATAATACTAATAATAATAATATTAATAATAATTATAATAATAATAAAATAATTTACAAATATATACTACTTATTTTTTATAAGTAGTAAATTAAAATTTAGAAATTTTTAAAAATTCCGTGACCTTGAGAAAATTTGAATGACCTTGAAAATTTTGATGACTCATCCAATGACCTTGATCTACTTTTGAATGACCTTGACCTACTTTTGAATGACCTTGACCTATTTTTGAATGACCTTGAAAATTTTTGATGAGTCATCCAATGACCTTGAATGAGTCATGGTCTTTGTTTAAATGAGCTTGAAATTTTTTTGGTGAGGCATGGTCTTTGTTTCAGTGACCTTGAATGAGTCATTGTCTTTGTTCTAAAAAATTGTACTTTTAAACTTTGAGAAAAAAAATTTTACCGGGGGGGGTATGTGAGCTAGAGGGCCTCTGAGCTAGAGGGCCGGTATCCCACTACTCACATATCTATTAGTTAGTAGTACATAGTCAGATTTACGGATAAATACACCCGGGTTTATGCGCACCAATCAAAAATTTCAGATAATATTACACAAAGTATTAAGTTATTTTTCAGTGCCATTAAAGCACAATAATGTCAAGAGAATTCGACATATAAATTATCTGTTAATAGCAGATTAAATTTGGAAATTGTGTAGCATCATCCTATGAATCAAAATATGCCTCAACTTCACTAAGAATTATTTCTTTAACCTTTTTTTAAAAAATTTTAAATTCTGTCTGTAAATTGTCTTGGTTAAATTTTTATATATTACTTCTATAATGGTTTTCAAAGTTAAATTTTCTGAATTATTACATAAATCTTGTGAAAAATACATGAATTTAAATAACATAAATAAATTATGTTTTCTCGTGTTTAAGCAGTTCATAACATTATCCATTTTAAAGTCAATGACATGTTAAACAACAATTGATGCGCTATTAGTTTGTCCATTTTGTGTTCTGACTCTATTTATATTTTTTCTCTGTAACTCTTTCCATTTCCACTTTTCCTCACTACCTTCTCCTTGCTTATAACTGCAAAAATTCCGGCTCAATTAAGTTAACATAATTTTAGCATTTAGAGATTAAAAGCGATATAAATCGTTTGAACTAATCGGTCTATTTTCACTATATAAAAATCTCAATCTTCCTCTTTCCCATTCTTTACTGGCTGCTGATATTCGAGTAATTTGTAATATATTGCTTGTAGTATCGTTTCTTCGATTTTTAAGAACAATGACAATCGCATAGTTTCCTAAATATACGCAAAACATTTTAGATTTGATTTTTCGTTGAAATTGTAACAAAGATTAAAGGATATTGAAGAAGATGGGTCTTTAAAAGTTTGAATAACATCAATTAAAGTATTTTCTAAAACTTTTTGATGGTTCAAGAGTCCAGGGATTCATTCGATGCAGTGAGAGCTTATTTTGCGTTCACCAATTATTTTGATTATTACTTTTTACTTTAGTTGTATTTAAAAAAAACATTGAGAGCTCTTATGGTCCACAAAGGCCATTACCAATTGTTAGATTTTCTATTTAGCGGTGTCCGGCGGCTCTAAAAATGCTTATTTGCATTTCTGTTAACGCGTCTGTGTACGCGGTTGTTTTTTATTCGATTGGTTTGTATGTGCACACGGACGCGAAGCAATTATATTTTGCCAGTTTTTTAGGTATTCGAGTTTTTGTGTGTTTTCATCGAATTAAATTTTCTATTTTGGTTTAGATTCGAACTTTGTATTTAGATTTTCTTTGTCAGCGTTGAAAAGCTCCTGTTTTGAATTTATAAAGGTTTATTTATTCGAACTTTTTGGAATATATTTTTCGAAGGCTTTGTTTTTAATTTTAGTATTGAAAATCATTATTATTATCCTCTTTATTAACCTCCAAGAAAAATGAATATGAAGATTATCTTGTTAAGAAGAATTTAAACTGGACTGAAAGTTTGTATTGTGGGAATGCAAAATGTTGGAAAATAAACGTTTCTTAATGTTTTAACTAAAAGCAAAGCTGCTGCAAAAAATTTTCCCTTCTGTACAATTGATCCAAATGAAAGTAGAATTCCAGTTCCTGATGATAGATTCGATTGGTTATGTGAATTTTTTAATCCACTTACTCGCCAAATAGCTTATTTATCAGTTGTTGATATTGCAGGTCTCGGCGCTTGTTTAGAATTACCCCGCATTTTTTAAATAAATTTTATTATAGGGCATTTAATACTTTTAAAGATGGATTATCAACCTAACAAAAAATCAATGATTAATTTGAACTTATTGTCACTTTATGACATTGTTCAAACCAAGGAAGGTGCCATTAGATTTTTGCAAGATAGAGCTATATTAAATCGACGCAAAGCATGCCTAAAAAACCACGAAATGATTTTATCGATCACAGATGAAAGAGAAAGATGGAGATGTACGAAAAAAACCTGTAGAAACGAGGTTTCTTTGAAGTCTGGATCTTGGCTGGAAAACATTAACCTCTCTTATACCGAAGTTGTTTTATTTATATATTCTTGGAGTTTTGAATTAACTTAGATTAAATTTTGCCAAAGGGAGTTAAGTATTTCATCAAACGCAACCATCATTGATTGGAACAATTATCTCCAAGAGGTTTGTGCCAGTAGTCTGTTACGAAATCCCTTGATCATCGGTAGCCCTGGTTTACATGTAGAGATTGATGAATCTCTATTTACCAGGAGAAAAAACAACGTTGGACGTGTTTATCCACAACAGTGGGTGTTCGGCGGCATTTGTAGGGAAACTGGGGATTGCTTTCTTTATGTCGTTCCTGATCGCTCGGCAAACACCTTAATGCTCATCATACAGCAATCCATAAGACCAGGGTCAATTATAATATCTGTTGAATGGCGGGCATATAGTCAAATTCCAAACCTGGGATTTGGTTACGTGTATGAAACAGTCAACCATTCAGTAAATTTCATTAATCCCATTACCGGTGCAAACACACAAATAATTGAAGGATGTTGAAGTTTAGCGAAACAAAGAAATAAGCGTCATTTTGGGACGCATCGTGGCATGTTGGATAGTTATTTATGTGAGTATATTTGGCGACGAAGATTAAATGGTGCAAATCCATTTGAAAAGATTTTACATGCTATCCGTGAATACTGGCCATCTGCCCAATGATAGAGTTAGATAACTGTTTTTACAGTCATGTTAGCTATCTTTAATAATAAAAGCTTGTATTAAAAGTTTATTATTTAAAATAAAATTTATTTAAAAAATGCTGGGCAATTCTAAACAAGCACCCAGGTCTCATTAAAGGTGCTCATGAAATGGATGAGTTAGGATATGATTTTCTATCTCGTATAAACGGTGTTGACGCAATCTTTCATGCTAAAATTGATGTTTATGTTTAAAATTATTGAACCCCTTAAATGGTTAAGCTCAAAGAATGGATATAATAAAGATGTATTCGTTTATTTTAAATATATTGCTTCAACAAACTCAACTTCGTTAGCTGATGGTGAAGAAATTCTCTTCGATATAGTCAAAGGTGTTAAGGGTCTTGAAGCAAAGGATGTTAATGGCCCAGATGAAGCCGATGCAGTTTGTGGCCCACAATATGATCACAGCAAGAAATTGAACGATAGAGAAGGTGACAAAGTTAATAGCAGATCATTCGTACTTCACACAATTTCTTGAAAAGACAGGAGGGCGAGAGTTCAACACCAATATCAAACAAATGTTTCTTGTTGATGGATTCGTTACTAAATATATTTCTATATATCCTTCGGTACTTGTAGTAATGGGTTCAATCTCACTAATTCTTTGGTATGAGTTTTGGTTTATTAATATCGTTTCCACTTATAGAAAAAGAAAAGATTTGAATAATTCACTCAAATAAAGCAAAATGTAAAAATAATTGTTTTCAATTTTTTCATCTTAACTAAGTCAACTTATACTTTGCACTTTTTATCGAAAGAATATTAACCTCCACTTTAACTTATATATTTTTTTCAGAAAACTTTATCGGTTTAATGAAACTTTTTAGGTATTTGACAAATTTTCATTTTAAGGAACGATAAAATAAGAATTTGACAACCATTTCAAAAATTATTTCTTCTTTTGATAAATACTTGTGCTCTTTCGTTTTGCGTGTTTTCTTCTATTTTTTCTTCAGCGTTTCTTGCTGGATTCTGCTGCATCTGATAATTACGGATTCGGAGAAGATTCTTGGATAAAGATCATTTTGTTTATTTACCATTTTCAAAGACATCATTCAAAAGTTTTTGCTCTTTCATTTCTTCGCTATTTTATCCGTCCTGAAGTTATGATTTTGGTATTTATTTTTGTTGATTTCCAATATTTAAGCTTCACTTAATCATTAAGACGGTCAAAAAGTTTGAAATCATATGTCCGGGTATCCGAATACCCGTTGACAGAATGAGTTAGTTCGTGTTGAAAAATATTTGTTTTACTGTATTTTTACTGAAATTACCGAAACTTGATTTTTTGCCAAAACAAAAAAGATTAAGTAATCGTTATTCCAATTTTATTTACCAGCAGAAATATCTGTGTCAGGTTTAGTTAAGTAAGTTATTATTGGTGTACGGGTGAGTTACGAATTTCTGGTTACCGTGGAAACCTCTGCTGTCCTTCCTTGTATCATTTTTCCCTAGGGTATTTCTCTTCCCATACACCTATTAACTTCGCTATACCATTATGCACCCGTGAGCTAGCTGACGTTGGTACTGTTCACAATGGCCGAAAACCATCCAAGCAAGTGAGCACTGTTACCAATACTACTCCTTGGATGACCTTCGTTTACGGGTTCCAGACTGCCGTAGAAGGGCTTACGACTTTTTACAAATTACAAATAATGCAATCAACTTGATTCAACTACCGCTCCCTTTATTTTATTAAAATTTTTATTTAAATGTAAATTTATTAGAAAATAATTTGCGGTGTTTAAACGCATTAAATTTATTTATTAATATATCAGAATTTAAAATTCTTTAAATTATTATTATTTATTTTAAGTAATCTACCTTCATCGGGAATTACTTAAGTATTAAACGTTAATTTCGTAATTACTTTCTAAAATGTGTAGAAATTAAACTGAACTATGGTTATGGTATATGCATATTGAATTTATAATATTCTTTGTTCGGCCTTAAATCCCTACATTTTATCCATTAATTTATGCCAATGATAGTCGCGGTTTGGGATAATAGATTTAAAATTTTTCAGTTTAGATTTATCATCTGGATGTGAATTACCCCATTTTCGGGACAGACCTCGTTTCTTTCGTCGGTGTTACTCTCACAATTATAGGTACTAAAAATTCAGATAATAGGAAAACAAAAGGAAAAGAATTCAAAACGAGAAATTTAATTATATTTAAATTTATATTGATTTGTTAATTTCAAATGAACAGATTTCAACGATGGATAGTCATTCGTCGATATCGGCAGGAAAATATCTGCGTCTGGGCGTTTGTCGTGATTTATCCCCATCTTTTTTCACTGCACGTCCCGATTTTAGATCCATATATGGTTTTGCCGGTGAGAAGGCTAGGCCAGGAAGTTCGCTGAGGTCAATAACTTCAGTCCGTTGCTGTCGTCGCTAGCCTGCCGCTATGGCTAATTTGAATTTTTCGGGAAAATTCATGTTTAACTAATCCAAGGTTGATGGATATTTAATGCCAACTCATCTTGGTCAGTTGAGGAATTTAGGGGGTTTTGAGCTTCTCGTTGTGGTGGACGAACATTTTCTTGTGTTGGGCTCAGAGTCACAATTTAAACAAAAATGTTAATAAAAATTAAAAACAAAAACTGACGGTAATGAAATAAGTCACTGTACATAAGCACGCACCACAAGAAGATACTAAAAATCAATAAAAACATATTAATTAAAACAAATTAAAAATATATCAAAATTAAATAAAAACAAATAATTAAATAAAATCATAAAAGCATACAGCCGCATACAAAAACATACAAAAAGTTAAATAAACTGCCAAAACCTTGCAAAATAAGGTTTAGAAAAAACACAGGCAGAAGTGGCGACCAGAAAACAAATAATAAGGGCTAAAAATAATATTATAAGAAAATAGTAATAAAAATAAAATCTAACTATAATATAAATTATATATCAAAAAATAGGAAAAAATACACAAAAAATAATAAAAATAGTTTAAAATTAATAAAATAATTAAAAAGCCCTAAAAATCGCGAAAAATCGCTCATTGGTCGCACACACGCACGAAAACAGTATATATACAGTGACAAATTTCATTACTTTCAACTTATGCTTTTTACAATTTTACATTTGTCCAAATCATTTACGAAAATCTTTTAAAGTAAGGAGTTTGTGTGTATTAAATTTCTCTTTTTATGCTAATATAATTTTATATGCTTGTCTATAATGTTTTGTTTAACTCCTTTGTGAATTTATATATATATCTATTACCCTATATACGAGGCCCTCTAAAAATTAATATATATATATATAGTATTTGAAATAGCTATCAACGGGACGGATCGCGTGCCGACTGGTGGATTAAGCTCCCTAGTTGTGCTCGTGGGTTGTGTCCCATTGAAACCTCGGTCGTACGCAGTAGGGTCTGGCAATTGCACAGGACCTCCACGCAGTGCATCGTTGAACGCCTCGTAGTGGCTACTGAAAAGTGGCCGGAACGAGCAGAAAAAACTAAAATCAAGGGAAGTCCGACTGCAGGTAGAGGAATTAGGGAAGATCGCTCGGCGATCTCATAGGACGATTTTTTATGCCTCGAATGATAAAACGAGTAAAATTTGGAAGAAGGGATAAGTTTAGATTCGGAAATGATGGGAAAATTAATAATTCAAAATAAAATAATAAAAAGGGAAGTGTCAGATTTTTATTTAAAATGATATTGAAAACTAAATACTAATTACCATCGACGGATATACACGCTCGCACACAAGTTGTCACTCATCAAGACCTCCATGTTTTTCTCCCGCAAGGAAAGTGTGATCACTGTCGGACGAGAAAGTAAACCTTGAATTTATGTCCATAGAGATGTCCATTTTTGAGAACTGCCATAGAAAGACGTAATTCCAACGCAGTAGAACTAGAAATAGAGCGATTTCTGTTGATATACGAGATCTAGGCGACAGTACTCGTAGCGCTGATTCCATAGAAAAAGTCATCAATCCCACACGAATGGGAGTACCGAAGTCGAATGCCCCACACATAGGAAATGTCGTAATCCGAGTTCTACTTGAAAATTGACAGGAACGATTTTCGGCGGGAACCACAAATAGGCGAAATCATAGATATGGTGAAGTGCTTAGCAATACACTCTACCCAATAAGTATAGGCCATTCCCTTTTGTTTCGATAAGCCAACGAATATTGAATCCCTTTGTTTTCAACCTCGATACATATGGAGAGGGATAAATCTTGATGAAATCTTCTATAGATCCTCGATTAATCGATGGAAAATATATCCCGAATAGCATCCGCGTCCGTCATCTAATCAGTACAACAACACGAGCCTTGTTTCTACGGCGATTCCAATTTTTCGTTATTATCATCATAAATCCATTGATCACGTTGTCACTGGCAGCGCGTACACTGCCGCTAATTTTATGAAAAATTTCTATTGATTATCATAGTCATGACACCGATAAAGAATTTCTCTCCCGATATTTCCCCAGTGGACTGACAATATAACTATTGTCGTCTGAGTCGACAGAATTATTGTGAGCAACGACATGGTCAGCGGCTACTACTATTAATATAATTTATTGATTTCCCTAATAAAGATACTCACAATTATTATCCCAATTATTATTATTATTATTACTAATATTATTATTATTATTATTATTATATTATTATTATTATTATTATTATTATTATTATTATTATTATTATTATTATTATTATTATTGTTATTATTATTATTTTTACTATTATTATTATGACTATTATTATTATCATCATTATTATTATTATTACTATTATCATGATTAGCTTATCGTTATTATTATTATTATTACTGATATTATCATTATTGTCATTGTCAGTATTATGACTATGCTTTTAAAATCATTATTATCCGTAAATTCAAATACGTATTTACCCACGTATTGGTATCCTCATTAGTGATTATTACCCGCAAATACACCATTAGCACCTTTACTTTAGTTAAAATTCTTAACATTGCTATTAAAATCATCGCCGCATATCACTATGAGCCCTAGTACCAATATTATTGGTACCTTTAACTGTACAATTACCAACGATAAAAGCACCATCATTATTATTACTATAAATATCGTTGTAACTATAAATTTCCCGCCCCTGTTTTTCCCTGACAGTCTATGATTTTTATTGAACTAGAACATACTCGACCAATCTTCTTATTCATTCACCCTATCTAGATGACTAGTCTTAATAATCTTCCGAGGATCCCGCGCCTGTCTTCATCGATTGTCGCTACCAGGCAACGATTGGAAGAACTGGAAAGAGAACATACAGCTCTTAAGGAAAAATACCAAAGGATCAAAGGAACTTGGCTCTCAACCGATGCCGCCAGGAAATTGTATCAAAAGATCTCTCGCCTATCTCGGGCGAGATATGATTTAATCATCGAATCTCGCAGTCAGCGAGTCTTGATAAAGGAGCAGGGGACAACGCTCGGTCAGATTTTCACCGACTCCGAGCTCCGGGCTCGCATTCCTGGAAGCGTCCTGGCTCGGGAGTTAAATATTATTCCAGCACTGCATCTCCCCCTGGAGATACCCCCGCCAATTCCTACAACATCAGCTCCTCCCATCGCCGAACTCCCGCAAGTTTCCGTGGTCGAACCACGCACAGGAGCAGCCAGACGACGACCAAATCACAGCCGTCGCCGTTGCGAACAACGCTGTAGAGCCGCAAATCTCTTCAGCTCGACGGAGCCAAGTAGTGCTCCTTATTCGATCCAGGATCTCCCGCCTCCATATCAGGAATTCGAGTTCCCTGATCCTGAAGCAGACATATTATATTCCCCCAGTGTCGTTTTTCGCTCACCAGCCAGATCCATCCACATTGACTTAGTGGATGATGAAAACGAGATTCCGGCATCAAACCGATCTCTAGAACGGATGGGCCTCGACCCCAATGAAATCGCTGTTCTAACGGGCAGTTTACCGGAACGCTTACTTCACCCAGACGAACCAGGACCTTCCGCTCGAATCGATTTCAGCATAAACTTAAATCTTCCTCCGTATCAACCAGCGAAACGTCGATGTTTCCCAACGGACATTGATGCGGACGAGTGAAAGCTAGGACCTACTGAATCAGCCTCGTCGTTGCATAAGCTACTTGAACTATATCATCAAAGTGACAACCTTCTTCGAATGTTTACAGAAACACAGTGTACAATCCATTTTCATTCTAAATTAGCTTATGTCTTAGTCATCTTTTATGTTTTTGTTGTAGTTTTGTCGTATCAATAAATCTTCAAGTTTCGGATTCCATTTCATTTTCGTTTCTTAAATGTAAATGTCGTTAATTAATATTAGTAAGATACTAGCCATAATCCGGAGAAGGGGTTGTAAGGGACAGTATTATGCGGAGGTCAGAAGAGAATCATAAAGAGAACTCTCACGATTGTCGGCTCCGAAGAAAGGTAAACCCAGGGTTCACTGGACTATGAATTTTCGAGTAAATGCATAAGACCTTCTATCGGCAGCAAGTGACTGGGAAACGAAGATCCTTCGAGGAGTAGCACTAGTAATAGCGCTCACCTGCTCGAATGGCATTCGGCTGTTGCGTACAGTACCAACATGATTTCGGTCATGGGTACGCAGCAGTTTATCCAAATCGTGCGTTGTATGGGGAAGAAACCACCCTAGGACGTAGAGAGAATAGATACGACATCGATATATGGATGTGCTAGAAAATAGATTCCCCGTACGACCAACACTTGGATGGACGTCATCGATGTTCCATTTGCCTGTTCGAGGGGAGCCAACAATAGAGCGTGTTCTGCCCGTCACCGGCGATTTTTTTAGGCTTACGTTTCGGGTTCCTAACCAGCGGTAATGAAAAATTGGGTGGAAGGGGAATCGGCTCTGAAGGCATATTATTGAATTTTAATGATCTCGATGAACCATCGTGGGGAACTTGTTGGCTTGGCACGATATCGATATATTGTGCCAAATAGTGGTTGGGCAATAACAACTGCAACTCTGCCTCAGTTAATCCCTACGCACCAGCGTTGTGAGGCGAGATATGAGTACTTGCTGCGCTCTGCTCTCCACTATTAGGTCGTTGCGGCAACGAGAGAGTCGATGAATTTTCTGGTGAAGTTCTTTGGTCTTCTCGGGTGGGGACCATGACATCTATACTTTTTCATATTCCTCTTCCAATGGAGTCGCGATCAAAGATGACTCGTTTACGGAGGTACTCCTCACGATTTTTGGGATTTTTGGCGGCTTATACATCTGAAGTAAAATTTATTTAAACTGTCCTAATTTTATAATTTATATTTATTTAGTTAAAGTATAATCAAAAAAAAATTTACTTCTGTTAGAGAAGATTAAAGTGTCGATTTAAAATTATAGAAAAGTTGAATTTAGTGTAGTTGAGTCTGGATATCGTATTTGAAATAATCTACCTCAACAAAGATCTTGGTCATCTCTTTCTAATTTAAATTAGCATCGGAATTACTATGGCAATTTAGCGTTGTACATAATGTCGTAATATAATTGTTAGTGTTAACTTTTTGGATAATTTATGCGTTATACAGAAATGATTATTTAATTAATTAATTTTTAGCGACATGAATTCTAAGATAGTCTAACTTCCCGAATCGTTTATAATTATTATTTATATAGTTAAATGTAAAATCTCAAATTATTGAGTTAACTTGGCTGAGTGTCTTACCTAATGCTTACTTGGCAGACTTCGCATCATATTATGGTCAATAAACTTTTATTAAAATAATTTCTGAGGATCTCAGGCTAGTAATATGGGTTAAATATTTTTTATGTCCAATGATATTATGTAAAAACAAAACATTTATATCGCTCGACACATTAAATATTGATGATCCTCCCATTAAAACTAGAATAAGTATTTCGATTTCACTTCGCTCTTCAACACTGTCCGCATTAAATTATCATATACAAAAAAAACTATATCCGATTCATTTTGTTGATCTGCCTTTTCTTTTTATACTCATCTCTCAAATCAAGTCACCCGCAAACTAAATTGGTTTTGGCATTTTTGACATCTCTCTGTCCAAAACCAAATTAGTTATTTCTGGGCTCCCGGGGTTTCTATTTGTTTACAATAATTATTTTGGTGGCGGGTTTCTCTTTTATCCCGGATTTCCTTCATCAACCAATTTCGTTTTCCGTAATTAGAAAATTTGTTGACGTTCCGGGCTTCTCACACTATTCGGGTTTTCTGTTGGCTCGGACTTCCCATTAGCCAATTAATTTTTAATTAATTTCAATTTTTATTAAATATTTCCTTCTGGGTATCCCCAATCGATTTAATTTTATTATATTTGGATTTGTCTCGTCATTTGACATTCGCCCAAACCCGTTTCCCTCGATAAATATTTATTTTAAAATTTTAATTGATTTTGTAGTTTTAATTATTATTTCGAATATCAATGTTTTTATTGATTTTCCATTTTTACTTTTGTGCATTTGGTTAACCTCAACACATATAATTTACTAAAGCATAGAAAAATAGACCAAACACAATTCTTACTTTCAAGATAAATAAAATTCGTCTATTAGAATAGCTTTTAAAAGTGAAAAGTTAAGTTATTACCCACTGCCTATATAGGTATTTTGTGTGTGTGTGTGTGACCAATTGGCAATTTTTCGCCATTTTAAGGGTTTTTAAATGATTTTATTAATTTTTAAATATTTTTATAATTTTTTACTCATTTTTCTTTATTGTTTGATATATTACTTGTATTTTTTCGAATTTATTTTTATTATTACTTTTTAATCAATATTCCTTTTGACCATTAAAATTTTGTTTCTTGATCGACGCTTCCGCCGGTGTTTTTTCTAAACTTTATTTTGCAAGGTTTTAGAGGTTTTATTTATTAAATATGTGTTTCTTTATGTGTCTGTAAGCTTTTATCAATTTAATTAATATGTTTTAATTTGTTTAATTGATGTTTTTATTTTATTTTTAGTTTCTGCTTGTGGTGCATGTGTGTATGCAGTTGCCATTTTCATTATTTTTATATTTGGTTTTAATCATACCATTTTTGTTTAAATATTGGCTTTAAGCCCAACATTGTTTTGGAGAAAACAGATTTAAAACGCCCATCATATTGGTATTCTAGCGAGCACTCATTCGTAAATTTAATGCTGGGGTATATATTAACTGACGGGTACTAGCGTAGCAGGATACTCGCTGACAGCATTAATAATCACACAACAATTGTGATTATCCATCACAAAATGGAAATCAACATTACACCAGTTGAGAATTGATACTTCTCTGCAACAACAAAGCGTTATCCTGAGTCTGTATAGAGTTTCTAAAAGCGATCTAGTTTGACTTTACATACGATACATATATCACTTTGCCTAGTTACTTTGTTATGTTCATCACAATATTTTTTGGGTTGATATAAAATGTATAAAATAAAATGAGTGCACAAAAAATAGAAAATGAACAAAAAATACCAAAAATAATTCAAGTACAAAAATTTATTAAAAATTAATAAAATATAAATATAAACCAGAGGAAACGGGTATGTTTGAACACCAAATCGAAAGACGAACAGAAATATAATAATATAGGCAAAAAACTAACTAAAAATAAAATTAATTAATCACCTAATGAAAACCCCGAGCTAGTGGGAAGCCTGAGCTGTATGCATAGTCCCGTAAGTAAATAAAGCAATTAATGTGATTAAGATATAGTACTTCAAATGCTGACCAAACAAATGGGATGTTTGAAAACCACTAACCCGATTTCAATGGCAATTAACTTCGAATTTCTGGAATGTTTGTGTACCAACAATTAAAATGTTTTCAAAGAGGCAGTATAAAATGAAAGCCCGAGATGAGATGAATTGCCAGTTGGTCGAAGAAAACTACGAGAAAAAATCTTAGATCAAGAACCAAATGAAATAGCTTTGAGTGAATTTAAATCAAATAAACTTGCCAGGCAAGGCTATTATTTCCCAATGGAACATCTGCCTTCACGTTGTTGAATCTGCATGTGATAGAAAAGAGCAAATCGTGTGACAATTTGTGAATTTATATTATAAATCAATAAATGTATTGTGTTGGGTTTTGGTTATTTGATTCATTAAAAGGAAGAACACGGGACGTCAAAGATTGTCTGACTTCTAAATAATTACCCCATAATATCATATAATAAATCCAGTAGCGTAACAATTCCAGCTTATTTTTTATTTACAAACATTTGTTTTGAAAGCGAGTTCTTTTTATCCATTCAGTATTCCTTAGCATTGTAATTGGTTGCTCAGTGGTACGCAGAAAATCACGCAACGCTCTACCCAATGAAATCCTAGCTGCGATTTATCGAATTGATGTTTGAAATCAATATAAATTAATGGATTAATGCAATCTTTTGTTAGTAAAATTTTTAGTTAAACTTTAATTTTAATTAAAATTTATTTGTATTTATTATTATTATTATTATTATTATTAATATTATTAATATTATTATTATTATTATTATTATTATTATTATTATCCTCATTATTATTATTATTATTATCCTCATTATTATTGTCATTATTACTATTATTATTATTATTATTATTATTATTATTATTATTATTATTATTATTATTATTATTATTATTATTATTATTATTATTATTATTATTATTATTTTATTATTATTGTTGTTGTTGTTGTTGTTGTTGTAAATATATTTTGTTGTCGTTATTGTAATTATTATATTATTTGTATCGTAATTATTTATTATGTAACTTGTAAAAGAAGTGTATAAGAAAGAATTTTATGTGACTAAAGAAGATTTATCTGCAAAGCCCGTTGAAGAATTGTAGTGTTTCCGTGCCTGCGTTGTGTATCCGATAGGGCAGCATCAATTGTAACAAGAAACGATTACCCAATAATTTACTAAATTGTATACAAATCAATTGTTAAAAAGTGCACGCTCAGTCTATTATTAGAGTCTATAAAAATTAATTATTCAATTAATTAATCAATCAATTTCAAATTACTATAAAAAGAAAAGTGCAGAAGGAATTTGAGCCATCAATGTTTCCGTCTATGATTAAATGTTTGACGCTGATTATTTTAATTTGCGGATATTCGAATGCTTCAAAATGCAGCAACAGATATTGTGTCACAACGCTCAATGCAAACAATGAAACAATATTTGATTGCTCCCTCGGTCAAATAGATAATACCACGGTCCAATGCTTCTATAACAAGGCCAATCAAATCATGACTCTGAGTACCTTCGATGACAGTTATATGTTCATTGATCAGATCGCCCCAGGAGCTTTTGACAGGTTGTTCTCTGGAATAGTTCTGGAAAAGATTTTCATTAACAAACTCCAGTTTGAGTCATTGAACGGATCCGATTTTATGGCCCTATCAAACGTATCTAGTATAAAGATTGAAAATCCCATTAAGCTGTCATTCGATACTTTTCTAACTGTGACATCTCCTAGAAAGATTTTCTATTTAACGATATCGTGTATTAGTGGAAATAAAAATTCATCATTTCAAGTGCTGCATTTCAGAACTCCAATGTGGAGAATATTCACCGAGGATTGCCACCAGAGATTGGCTTGCACTCATTCGACATGTAATTATGCCCGACTTGACAATATTGCAAAGATTTCACCATCGAAATTTTACCAAGCTTTTCAATTTCAGTTGAGCTCTCATTCCTGTTTGTTGAATTCCTCCTGCAAAACTATTCAGCAAGCGAATTCTGTGAACATCAAAACGCCACAACGTTTCACGGTAGATGAGAAAGAAAAACGGGTCACCTCTTCCAATACTGAGAAAGAGGAAAAGAAAGACAATTATTATGACTTTTTAATGAATGTTTTATTGGTAATAATTGGTATTAATTCTGTATTCATCTTAATCATATGCGTCATTCTCATCATGTGGAGAAGAAGCATTATGGCATCCGTTTCTACACGGAACCGGACATTAAGAATCAGAAATTAACAAATTCCTGTTATAATATTTGTAAATAAATTTGTCGATTTCCGCTATATTTATTTTAAATAAATGGCCTACGATTATAAACGATAACTTTGATTAGTGAAACAATTATATTCAAACCCTCACAATTATAGGAAGTATAACTTATGTAACATACGGTAGTAAAATGGAACAAAAATTTAGTTTTATGAGTTATAATTGGAATAAGACTTGATCGCACAGAATTTTTTATTCGTGACTCTGACATACAAGCCATTAACAATAATAATAATAATAATAATAATAATAATAATAATAATAATAATAATAATAATAATAATAATAATAATAATAATAATAATAATATAAGGACTTTTTTTGTTTTTCACCTCTAATTTATTTATAATTGACATAATATTTTCTATAGAATTTGACTATCAATCAGATTTATTTAAGGTATTCACGAGTTTTCGGCACAGCCTTTTTCCACTTCTTTCATTGTGAACAATAAAATATCCTTGTAATTTATAGCAAACTTCAACAAGTTTAACAATAATGTTTACTGGACTTGGGAAATATTTTTTAAGATTGCTGATGTGTAAAACTACAATTTATCAATTTTTAAGTGCTGCTGACACACTCAATTTTTCTCTTTTTAATTTCAAACTTCGCACTTTGCACAAGCCAACAAAAAACATTCTACGGATAGATGCTTTTAAATTCGCCTTTTAAATTTGACATCATTTTTTAACATGTGCTTCTTCTGGTTTTAGTGAATCAGCGGATACCTTTGAATGACTGAAATGATGTCCTGTATCTATCACTTTATATTTATACTGTGCCTTTAACTATGGAAAACTGAAACTTTTGACTTGTTCAGATACAACTAGAAATTTATCATTATTACTAAAACCCTGAGATTACTTGTAAAAATGATGCTGTTAAAGTTCCTGATTTTTCATATTGATATTTGTAAGATTTATTTTATATTTTTAGTTTCTTCTTGTACTACAAGGGATAGAAGAGTTGCTGATTTTTGTGTATGGTAATTTTTGTGGTGTGTTCTTCGAAATCTTTTCCTCACCAAGTTAATCGAATATCAATTTGTCAGCCAAAAATATCTTTTCATATATCAGAATTTTGCATTTTCATTTACATATTTTACAAATTATTCCTGAAATGCAAAGCTTTTTCATAATATAATATTGTTCATTAATTATAAATTCGAAAATTTAATTTTTATTAATATTTTTTTTATCTAGCATTCTTAAAATAAACTGAAAAAAATTGCAATGCTTTTAATTTACATATTTTCAATGAAAATTATGATCTATTACATTAAAATGTAAATAATAAATTTTGTTTTAAATTGATTTTCAATTAGTAGATTTTAACGTGAAATGGTAAACTTTGTTTTAAATTTTCGAATCACTTTTCTTTTTAATGTTTAAAAAATTTTTTAATTCTTAATTTAGTCCAAAATCAAAGTGAAGAAGACCAGGAAATTGAGAGGACATGTAAGCCACGGTCATGGTAGAGTTGGTAAACACAGGAAGCATCCTGGAGGTCGTGGTAATGCAGGTGGTCAACATCATCATAGAATTCATATGGATAAATTCCATCCTGGTTACTTCGGTAAAGTTGGTATGAGGCATTATCATTTAAGAAAAAATAGAACATTTTGTCCATCTCTAAACATTGAAAAGTTATGGAGCTTAGTCAGTGACAAGACTTACGAAACTTACAAAGAAAATGCTGAAGGTAAAGCTCCAGTAATCGATCTTTTAAAAGCTGTAATGACTTATTGTAATAATGTAAAAATAATGTATTTCTTGTAGGGCTACTTTAAATTGCTTGGTAAAGGAGTTTTGCCAAAAGTTCCAGTTATCGTCAAGGCGAAATTCTTTTCAAGACAAGCAGAAGAAAAGATTAAATCCGTGGGTGGAGCATGCGTCTTAGTCGCATAATTTAATTAGATAATATAATTTGGATTTCAATTTCCTTTAAATTATTAATTGATTTGACTGATAATAATTTTAATATTTTATGTCGTCATTTATTAGTTAATTTTTTTATTTGTAAGCCTTCAAGATTTGTTTATTTGTACGATTCTGGTTCTCGTAATTTGAAATTATTGTTACATTACAATCATTTTTTCCCAAGCTATTTAGTTATTCATTAGGTTTTTTAAATTGAATTTTGTAAAAGAACTTTTTATTTTAAAGATTGTACTAACTGAATTGACAGATTCTAAACTTTAATAAATTTTATAATTGTTTACGAAAATATTGATAGCAAGCATTATAATAAACATGCTTTTTAATTTGTAGTGTTAAAAAGTACTATCTATTTTTAAAAGTTTATTTACTATTTCTTAAGTAATATAGGGTTTTAAAACTGAATTGTCTGGTTCAAAATTTTTTGAATCATTTTATCATACAATGAAAAGGGGATTGGGAAACGTTTAATTCAACCAACTCAAATATTTTTTATTCAAATGGTATTTTGAATATTTAACTTTATTGTAAAATTAAAATATTAATTTAACAAGACAATTTTGGATTTTTTTGTAAATATTACAGAATTGCCGAAATATAAAGCTGATATTTGATAAAATGTTATTGATAATATTCTTTTGTTTAAATAATACATGCATATTCATTTTAAATCTACTTTTTTGAGATATTAGATAATTTTTTGCATTTATAAGATGGAAAGATCTCAGTGCCATATAACTAATTGTCAACTAACGAATAAAAAAGATTTTTCAAAACAATATTTTAAAACATATTGCATTAGGCTGAAAAGATGCACTGATATTTTAGTAAAGGAAATATATAAAAAATGGGGTAACGATGTTTGCTTAAAAAATTTATCGGAAATAGTACCAGATGAAAAATGTGTGATAATTGGGACTCTGTATAAAGTAATATTATAAATAACAACTCAGTGATAATATATACTAGAAAATGGAAAATAAACCAAGTGTCATTAAAGAGTGGACTGATGCTTATCAGTTAGGTATTTTGCCGGTTGCTCAGCATAAATTGATAGGGAAAGATGACAAAATTATACTGGAAGATTTCCAGCAACAAATTCAACTTCAATTTGATGAAGTGACAATAAAAACCGCGTCTCTCGTTACTGGAATTACATGCGCTGTTATCGGCTACGAACCAGAATCAGGAATAGAAAAATTTATAGTCGAAGACATCGTCTTTCCTACACTTGAATTTCCGCTTCTGAAAAATGTCAATTTTAAAAAGAGTGGAGCACGATTTATTGCTATCATCAGTGGTCTTCGATTGAATGATGAGACTTCAATGAATTTGATTCGATTAAGATTATTTTCCGACTGGATAAGTGGAATGCTGCCAGTAGACGACTTCAAAATCGATCCAAGCGCAATAGGCAGGTTGATTGTGGCTGGAAATTTGATCGATGATGGTGACGAGGAACTGTCTCTCACACAGGTAAGCCATTATCATTAATCTATGTTTAATTGTTAATTTGAAAAATATTTGAGTAGTTTTAATTTTTATTGTTGCATTTTGATTGGACATTTCTACTAAGCCTATCAAATTTCAGTAGTGATAATATATATTTTTTATTACGATTGAATGCGTATTAATCAGAAAATTTCATAAATAATGAATTGAATTGCGTAATTTCTGTAAATTATGAATTTATTCCTTCACAATTTCGGCTATTTGCGTGCCAATCGATCGAATGAGCGATCGATATAAACCAGTATCGGGCAACTTTTTTATGTCGCAACGGGACCATTAATTTACTCAATTAAAATTTTGAAATCGACAATGAGCCAATTTTTTTTATTTTTGATTGAAGTGAGGCTCAATTTCCAAAAGACAAACAGCTGTCTCGAGATTTCGAAGCAGTTTAATTTTCTCGCTTGGCTTATCATTCTTATTGTCACTTGAATCCAATCGAGTGAGATGCTTTTCAATCGGTTGTCCAACACTACTATCAACTGTTGTCGATAGCAACTATTAGAAGTACATAAAAAGAGCTCGGTTCCTTTATTGGCTTACCTGGAACCGCATCCGACGCAATATTGTTCCTTGCTGTACCGGATTCAACACCATAAACACACGATATCATTAATTATGCCCATAATCTCAATGGCGGCCTGTGATTGGTCGGTTATGATTAACGGTGTTTGGTTGCCACTGAGAGATGGAATTGATATACCTAGCAGGTGTTCATGTTATTGCACCCCCCGAGTGGTGAATGCCCCTCATAATCACAATCAAAACGTGGATTGATTTCCATGGCAACAGCTGCCTTTGTTTGGAGTGCCAAACTTTCAATATTGATCTCTAGGAAACGCCGCTTGTGAGGAAGTCGGAAGTTGGCACTGTGAATAGCTTAATTCGACTGGACGAATTACTATGTGGCTTCTGTCGAACGATTCAAGTTGACGTGATGCCCGGCAAGCTCGATCCCACATCGCTGATGTTGCCGCAGAATCCCTTCAATCGAGTAATGTTTCCTCAATCCAGCAAATGGTCATCGTTCAATGCCCGGCCGAATCCCTGGCAATGCTCCCTCGATGACGGCAGGTTCCTCGTTGGCACCTCCGGTGACTCGATCGATGATATTGATCGGTATTTTATTTTATTACAAAAATTATTTTTTTTAATTTGGTAATAAAAATCAATATCAAAAAAAATATTGGATAAAGAACTAATAAAAGATAAAAAATAATCAATAGATATTCCGATCTCGATGAGGTGCACGAGCGAATGGCGGCGAGTATCAGATGGGGACATCTGGCCCCAACTGCCCCCGACAGCCAGGAATGCTACCCGAATGAGGGGCCAAATGATCCCCTGGCACTGCTGCACCGGCCTCACATCTATTTCGCCGGTAATCCAATCAATTTTCGATCCAATCAATATTGATTTCGTTTTCATTGTAGGCAACCAAGATCAGTTCTCATGGAAACGGCTGGAATATGAGG
Source organism: Schmidtea mediterranea (assembly GCA_022537955.1). NCBI lineage: Eukaryota > Metazoa > Platyhelminthes > Tricladida > Dugesiidae > Schmidtea > Schmidtea mediterranea. The sequence continues at coordinate 138,322,038 of CM039679.1, read as the reverse complement.
ACTCGAGCACCGACTCGACACTATTGGTTGCTGTTCCTCGGTTCTCGGAAACTGGCCAGGTGGTCTTTATCGATCTGTTAAATAGCAACTGCCAATCATTGACGTTCAAATAAATGCTTATTATTGATATTTTGTGTTATGATTTTCCCTGCGAATTATCTGGGAGGGCTGGGGGAACATTGGGGAGGCAGGGGCAGATTGATCACATTGATCCATCACACACATACACTAATTGTATATTTGGGGGACAATATGTGATTTATCGATTTACAGGGGATTTTTCAGCTCCCATTAGAATTTATCGATCGCTAGAGGGTATCATAAAATTATTTCATAAAACTATTTAATGTTCTTCCAAAGATTAGGCAAATGCTCATTTCAGACTTAGTCGGAACATATAAAGCTATTGAAATTGATCGATTCTGAGATAGGCCATGTTGAGGAATAGTATCTAGCTTTTATAAGTTTTAGTTTAAAGATTTTGACACATTATCATTGAACTCTTGAAAATTGAAGTAGCACCATTAAATAGAGCACGAAAAACTTTATACACAAAAAAGAAAGTAATAATATAAAGCTGGGAACCTTTTAATTTGTTTAGAGGATTAGATCTTTGTACTGACTCTAATTCTTTTGAAAAGAGTGTTCTCGTCGAAATTTTTGAAATGGACATTTACCATAAGGGATGAGTATTTCTTTTGTGAGCCAGTGAGCATACATCTCTCCATTTGCACATCGTTTCTTATCAACAAATGCCAAAATCAAATCTCCTACATCCAGAAAATATAATCAGTATCACGAAAAAGCACAGTAAAATCGATAAAACACAAAAATGATAAAAGTGCAGTATTAATTAAAAAATTTATAAAAATTCGAAAGTAATATTGGTCGGGAAAAATTGGTATGGTTGAACGCCAAATTGAGAGACGAGTCCAGAAATAATAATAAAAATTTAGTGAGGGGTCCCTAGAAAATAATATAAGATAAAAAAGGAAATTAATTAAGAAAAATTAATTACTAATGGGAAGCCCGAGGCAATGGGAAACCCGAGAAATGTGGAAAATCCGAGAGATGAGGAAAAGCCGGCGCATAGACGGAATAATATAGCAGGGTAAATTGACCTAAACAACATTAAATGGGCGCCACTGAGTTACGGAGAGGTAATTATTTCGTAATTAGTAATTTAGTAATGGACCAAACGTTGTTGACAAATGTCGGTCAGGAAAGTAATTATGGTTAATAATTTAATAATGTAGAAAATGTTGTTGACAATCGTCGGAAAACAGTCTGAGCAGGAGTATAAAAGAAAGAGGGAAAAACACGAAAGGATAGTCATTATTAACCAGACTTGAAAGAGCAGATATTATTAACTAGAGTGGATCGACGTGAACGAGCAGTAACTAGGTTAGTAGAGGAATCTAAATCCAAGTAAAGTCAAAGTTATCTATCAGAAAGGGTGGTTCTCCCTTGGACAACCTACCCTAAGATAATCAGAGTCATACGGTGGTTAAAAGGTGCAAATTAATTAGTGAAATTGTGATTACAAATATTGAAATAAAACGGATTGAGTTGTAACTGTGATAAAGTGCAAAATAAAATTATTCTGTGTTGGGTTTCCTATTTGATTCAAAAAGGACACGAGGAGTCAGAGGGAACCGACTTTCAATAATAATAACCCAACAGTTGTAATTGAAACAATACCGAAGAAACTCTTAGGATGTTTACTCCCAATCATTTTTTATGGGTTTGGGATTTAAATATGCAGGCCCTCCATCTGAATGAATTGCTGAACCTGTTTCGTATTTCTTGTTTGCACAATATAAGCAGACCCAACTAATAAATAAGTATAAAAGAACAGTTCGTTTCATTCAAATCAGCTTCGAATATATTAAAACAAATCTGTAATGCAGTTCTCATTAATTTTTATTATTGTTGTTTCTCCTACTTCCCTTCCTTTACAGTAAAATAAATTCTCTATAGTAAAGCATTCATTATAAAGATTAGAAATTGAAAAATCATAAAGATTGAAGATGATTAAAACCATAACAGAAAACTGAAGATTTAAAAGAACACATGAAAATTCCCCGGGATTATTTGATATTAGAATACTTTATTTGTGATTTTACAATAATTTTTATCCTCTTAATATAATTTTATAATTCTATTGTGTTCATTTTTTTATTTTAATCATTATATACATTTTATTTTTCATAAATTACGATCAGTTACCCCAAAAATTAAAGTTTACTATAAAAAAAATAATTAATTTATATATCTAAAAAATACGCATACTTGAAATTAAGATACAATTTTTGGCATCGGCGTAAATTAAGTGAATTTACAATAGAAGAGCTCAAAAATATTTTTGATGACAAAAAATATGGGTATTTTAAATTAGGTATGGTAAATATAGAAGAGAAGCATTGGAAAAAAGTAATTTATAATTGAAATAATAATTTAAGTTAAATATTTTTAGGAATTGATCAAAAAATACTGATCTAAAATTACTTAGAAAATTACAGAAAATTTTTCCCGAAAAACTTTTGTGATTGAAAACATTCTAAGAAACTTGAAAATCTATATTTAGATAAAAATTTAATAAATCTCACATTTTAAAAAATAAGCATAGATGACCTGAAATTAACAATAAATAAGCTTTAATTTAAATAAAAATTTTAAGATTTAAAAATTAAAATTAATATAAAAATCCTTTAAAAAATATAAAGTTTAACTTACTATTTGCTAATAATATTTTTCATTTCTGATGTGTTGGGCTCAGAGCCACAATTTAAACAAATAATAAAAATTAAAGTTAGAGAATGAGAGTGAAAGTAGTGGAAGGAATCACTGCACATAAACATGCACCGCATCAAGATATTAAAAATTAATGAAAAACATATTAAATAAAACAAAATAAAAATATAACAAAATTAAAATAAAAACAAATAATTAATAAAATCATGAAAAAAGCAAGACAGCTGCAAAAATAAACATATGAAAAATAAATAAACTGCCAAAACCTTGCAAAATAAGGTTTAGAAAAAACATAGGCAGAAGTGGCGACCAGAAAAACAAACAAAAAAGGGCTAAAAATAATATTATCAGAAAATAATAATAAAAATAAAATCCAAACATAAAATAAAGTATATATCAAAAAATTAAGAAAAATATACAAAAATTAATAAAAATAATTTTTAAGTAATAAAATAATTAAAAAGCCCTTAAAATGGCGAAAAATCGCCTATTGGTCGCACACATGCATACAAATAGTATAAATACAGTGATGAATTTCATAAACTTTAACTTTAAAAAATTGGTAAAACTTTTATGCTAAATTTTGATCAAGCGTTTATTTTCAAGAAAAACTAGAGAACTCTCTTCGGACGTAAGGAATTTTCATTTTTATGGATATATTTAGTCTTAATCTTTAATATGTTTGTAAAAACTTTGATGGTAATAATAATGTCTCATTTGCTTTGATATTAATAAATTATAATTTTATCTATTGTCCGACCCTTAAAATCTCTATATATATATCGTATAGCAATAGATGGTCCATGGGACGGATCTCGGGCCGGCTAGTGGGTGAAAACCCTTAGTTGAGCTCGTGGGTCATGCCTCGTGGACCCCTCGGCAGTCCGCAGTCGGGTCTGGCGATAATGCACAGGACCGCTACGCAGGGCGCCGTTGTATACTGGGGGCGGCTACTGAAATATGTGGCCGGAACGAGTCGAATTAAAATCAGGGAAGATGCGGTAGCAGAGTTAAGGGGAATTTAGGAATGATCTCAATAGATCATATGAATCATTTTTCTTTTCGGACTAATTAGTAGAAATGGGTAGCAGGGTTAGGCATAAGAATAGTCGAAGGAAAAACGTCACATGAACAAGATCCTAGTGATAGTAAAATGTATAAATTAACTAAAGTGAATGATAGGTCACGGGAAGTAAAATTCATGCAAAATATGGTCTATGGGAGTGACAGCACGTGAGAATGCTGAATTTTTGACCCGCAAATTTAGAAGATAGGTGACACAGATCGAGAAGATATTAAAAATGTAAAAAATCTGACCCTTACCGCATCACAATATCTTAGAGACGAATCGATAATAATAATTATATATCAAATGATAGGGGTCACGCATAAGTGCGCCATAGTTATTCAAATTGTGGTCTCTGAATACCAATCACGTAAATAAATGATGGTCTCGTTATGGAGATACCCCAACTGGTTAGACGAACAAAATCCACCCAACCCGACTGTGATTCAAATTTCAATATTCCCCAATATGCGATTTTCATTTAAATTAAATCAACCATAATACTCACACTCAATTCACCTGAATATTGCAATTAAAAATAAGCGTAGACGCTGATATTAAGTGACATTTCTTTAAGTATTATTACGCTAAAACGACTATGAATGATAGATTAATATTAACATCCGTGCAAATTCTCTATCTAGGGACCCCGAGGACCCTACATAGATAATCAATCTTAATAATAAAATAAATCACAATAATAGCGATTTAATCTAAAAATAATTTATGGTCAAATCTATGATGAAATGAATAGTAATAAAAATCATTTAATCCAATAATAATTTGCGGTTAAGTTTATTAGCGAAGAAAAATCAACAAAGCAATAACCGACTAGTCGGTAGGGTTGAGTAGGTGTCTTATGATAAGATGAGTCGAGTGGTAGTGGCTGGTCTGATGATGATGAAGAGTCAAATCATAATGAAATCAATAAAAATAACAATATCATCTAACCATAATGAATGGTTATACTAAAATATCTTAGATGGTGTCGATATTAAGTCAGGGTGATGATAAATAACGGGCACTTTAGGGGAAACCCCCGTAAAATCCGCGTAGTCCAATGTAATAACAAGTAAATTCGTAATTCAAAATCGAATAATATAATACCCGAAAGTGAGTATAATGATGCAGCGTAGTTAATGTTGATCATCGAAAGGGATACAATGTAAAGCCATCATAGACGTCCCACCACGAAAAACCCCGTGTTAATATCTGTGAGGAGTGAGTCTTGTCTGACCTGTTCCTGAACGTTATATAAACAAGAAAAAGACGAGAGGGGAACGAATAGGTAAAATAAAAACTAAAAAGAGGAAGATAAGCCACCAGGTTGAGGAATACTACACCTTACCACCACTATGATTTAACTATTACCTAACACCAGTTAGTGATTAAACTGTTTAAAACATTATCCGCAGGAGAGGCCGACTCACTTTTCAGACATCCCCAGGAATATAACTACACCGGGACGCATAACGAAAATAGGAGTTAGTCTAAAAAATCACCATCCGAACCCCTCCCTAACTACGCCCACATTTTATTACCATCTCACCTCTCAGAGGACCTCGTTTTACTATTTTTGTTTGTTCCTTCAGGATGAATAGTAATAATTCCAATTCGAGTGGTTTACCAAGAATTCCCCGACTTTCACCCTCAATCGTGGCCGTCCGCCATCAATACGAAGAACTCCGACGAGAATATGATACGCTCCACGCGAAGTATGAACTGGTAAAGGGCACTTGGGCCCCGCCGGATGTCATCAGATCACTGAGGCAGAAGATAGAACGGCTCACTCGGGCGCGAGATGAGCTGGTCACAGAATCCCGTACTCAGCGCCTGCTAATCAAAGAGCAGTCGACCGCATTACGACGGGCGTTTACGGACGTGGAGCTCCGGACTCTCGTCCCGGGGAATGTCCGAGCCAGTCAACTGGAAATAATTCCGGCTCATCATCTCCATGTCATGGGTGTCCGTCCATCCCTCCCTGTTTCTAATCCGTCAACGTCAGAGGCCCGAGCTCCCGCAGCAACGCCAGTAGTTTCTCAACAGCCAACCCGGGTCGTGGAGACCCCCACTATAAATGCCACTCGTAGGCGGCCGAACCGAAACCGGCGACGTCGCGATCGACGTCGTCGGGAGGAGGAGCTTTCCCAAGGGGTCGAAACCTCCGAAATTTCTCGCCAAATTGAAGATCCACCACCCCCTTACGAGGAGTTCGAATTTCCGGATCTCGACCCGGACATATGCTACGCTCCGAACGTAGTATTCATATCTCCCGTCCCATCCATCCACATCAATCTGGTGGATGAGGACCCGAACCCTTTCCCAGTTGCTCAAGTCCTCGACGGACTTGGACTCGGAACCGAGGAAATAGCCATCCTCATGGGCGAAGTACCTCACAGTATCTCTTCACAGGAAGTAGCAGGTCCCTCGACCCGGGGAGAGGAAAATCGACCGGCGAATCCTCCCCCGTATAGGCCCATGAAGAGGAAGTACTTCCCAACGGACATCGACGAGGAAGACTAGTGGAAAGTCGAGGCCGATTTGGGTCGTAACCCAAGAATTTGACGATCATGAATATTAACGTTTTTATTTTTATTTTGCTATCTGGCTGATTCGATTTTGTCGATAATACAATGTTCTTCTCTTGTTTTCGCTTCCATGGTGGGATTAAAACTAAGTAATTGGATCTCTGAGAGCTGTGGTGTGAATAAGAGGGATAAACTGTGGTGAACTAATACCTGGGTTTGATGATCATCCATAATTTTCTCTCCGAGGGTTGACACGAATTGCAAACTACTATACGAAAGCGTAAGCTCTTCTAACGGCAGCAAATCACTCGGGAAAGACGAAGGTCCTTCGAGGAGTAGTGCTAGCAATGGCGCTCACCTGCTCGAATGGCATTCGGCCATTATGTACGGTATCAACGTGATTTCGGTCACGGGTACATAATGGTTACTAAAATCGTGCGGCGCATCAGGTGATTCTCCCTAGTCACTACCAGTGAGGGTCATGTCCATATGACGAGCAGTTTCTGGAATTTAATAACTCCTGTGCGTCCAACAGATGGTAGTTTATAAAAGCTAGTGTATATTCATATACACACGAATACAATCACATACATACACGCAACCAAGCTGTCTAAAGACAAATTGTACCGATTAATCGCCTGAGATCAACAATTTGTTGTCATTCAATATTTTAAATAAAATAAATGATACAAATCCAACAAAATCGATTGCTTAAAACACATTAAAGATAAAATATAAAAAATATACATAAAAATTAAAGTTACACACGTTAACATAGCCCATTTATTGGTTAGCTTCGAATAACTGGGATTCTGGCTGCAAGGGGCATTCAAGGGTTGAGGGACTAAGCGGTAAAAAGATAAATTATAGAAAATAAGCAAATTATTGGCGGACATCGTAAATATAAATTTAAAAAACGAATATATTTCAAGAGTGATATGACAATATGATGAGTTTGAGGTCAATTTGAAGAGCTCTTGGTAATCGTTGTCAACATTAGACTGATATATGAAGTCAACAGATCATCCATTTTGTAACCCTAGAAAAGCAAAATAATTTTTTATGGTGCAAATAAGGCTACCAATGGCGTTTCACATAGAAGTTTGCGGCCGTGGATAAGATTACCAATGGTCATGTTGAAATACGTATTTCCAGAACTCCAATTGCTGATGCTCGAGTAAGGATAGTAGTCGAGAGTTTCCTTGAACATGGAATTATTTTTTTTATAAATGCGTTAGCTCACTTTCGTTTTTGTATGAATAAGATAGACTCCGTTTTTGTTGATCGCAATCAGAATCTTCTCTGGCACATTCACATTCGTTGATTGCTGTGACAAATTATACATTTGCATTAAATATATAAACTGCTCACCTTCACTTCAAAGAAGGCCGATCCGAAAGTTGGCCATTGAAAAATAATTTTTAGAAAGGCGATTTTGGCATCATTATCGCTCATGCTGCGACTGAGATGATACTGAGCCAGAACCTTCTAAATCATGAATAGCGCTAGAACAACAAAATCAAATAATGCACTTACTTGCTGCAACTCGGTTTGAGGATATCTGTTCAACACGTCAGGTGGAATTAATAAATCCAGGGATTCTCTACAAATCAAATTAATATTCGGAGAAATTTATAAAATTGTAGACATTGCCAATCCTGCTTAGCTTTCACTAAAAGACACATGCGTGTTATCATAACACGGACCTCAAAATATGCTTGTAGTTTATTCATTATTAAAAATTGAAGGTATTTAGCTTGTCTGAATTATTTGAGTTAAGTATTATGTAGGTTTTACCTGTTTTGTTTAGTAAACCTATATAGTTGGATTTTAGTAAATACTTATAGTCATAGACCTTAATATGCTTATTCCTATTTAATTTCTGTAGACGCAACTTATCTAAATGTATTAATCGTTTTACCACCAACTAACCTTACTATCACTATTCAGTTTTGTTCTTCACTTTATGATACTCTTGAGTGTTCGCTCAGTACGCAATTAAATCGATCGTACTCAAGGGTTGGGGTAAATTAGTTGTCGGTGAAATATGTAATTGACATTTATTGATCTGGCTTCAAGCGTGTCTTGAAATATTAATAACAATGGCAAATTCTCAATGTTCTCTATATTTATTGTCTATCATATATATACAATCAATTTGACTTTACCAACAGAACTACACAAAAGATTCACTATTCAAAATTCGATACTCAGGACTTATTATGTAACACTGCGAGTAAAAGCCCAATCAATAACTGCCCAACTGCTTGTTTAATCAAACTCCTTTATATATTCGTGTCACTAGACAGGTTACTTTTGTCTCTGTCGCTTTCTCTGTAATATTTACTTCCCTGTAATATTTACTTTACATTTTATAGTTTCTCCAAAGGTTCAATGTATATTTCATTTCTCTCTCCTAGTTCACTTTTGTCTCAGTTCTCAATAGATTTTTCTTCTGCCTTTATTTTTTCTCTTTTCTCCTGTTTTCTCCATCAATTTTTAATTTTAATTTCCCAGTTGTTTCTCTGCTTTTTATAGATGGTTATTTAATGACACTTGAGATAATTTAAATTTTGTATTCGTTTTTTTATTAGACAATTTTCGGCATCTCTGACATCTGTCATGATAAGTAACTTTTTTCTTATTTTTCTTTTTCCCAGTGCCTCAATAACATACTTCTTATTTTGGATAAACTATTTGCTATCTGCACTTATTAATTAAGAACTACCTTGTCGTATTTCTTTGTTTTACTTTATTGATTTAGTATCTCTCTTCTTAATTTTCGTTTTTTTATTAGACAATTTTCGGTAACTCTGACATCTATCATGATAAGTAACTTTTTCTTATTTTTCTTTTTTCCAGTGCCTCAATAACCTACTTCCTATTTTGGATAAACTATTTTCTATCTGTACTTATTAATTAAGAACTACCTTGTCGTATTTCTTTGTTTAACTTTATTGATTTAGTATCTCTCTTCTCAATTTTCATTTCTTGTTCTCAATCTTTCTTGCCAGAGTTTCGGAATGACATACTCTCGGATTTATACTTTTTCCGCGAATTATTTTATTTATTTCAATGGTTAATTTGTTTTATTGTTTAGGTATCCTCAACACAAGTGACATTAAAGTAACAATAAAGTGAATTCGAGCAATTCAAAGACTGAGAGTGGACAACTCTTTTCCTTATGTTTTATGAAATATAAGCCTTCACTTATACAGCTTTCCTTTCTCGTGAAAGCAAAACGTTTGTATATCTCTCATTTTTAGGAATCTATTTTTTTTATCGAAAAGTACCTTAGAAATTCTAAATGTTTAAAATAACACACACACACACACACACACACACACACACATATATATATATATATATATATATATAGCATTATCCTATGTAATATGTCCTGTTAACAATCAGCTGCAATAAAATTATTTAAAAAATTTACAAAGAAAGCCACATGGGACCAACTATAAAAATAAAACTTACATGTACGACTGCAATTTCGATACGTCCTTGTCGCAATGAGCCCGCAATATCAGAGCTCCAAGAATTATTGCATCCTTTATTACAACTTTGTGATATCCATAAAGATATTTCCTCACTTCCTAATAAATTAAACAAAAATTAATTTAGTAAGTTTAAATTAGCAATAATAATGAAAACAAAAAGGTATTAGTGAAAACATACACACACACACGCACAAAGTTGTTAGAGAAAGTCGTGCCTCTTTCACACTCAATCCAAATTCTCATTTGGTCCCCTGTAACCATTCGAAATCCTAGAATTCTGGAGTCCAGTCTTCATTGAACTAATATTTTGTTTTCAATTTTTTTATTTTTTCAAAACTTTATTTATAAATTTTTGTTAGTTACCCTTTTGCTATATGTCAAGAATCCGTGGTGCCCGGTGTCAAATTATTTAGCATCCTTTACAAAAGCATTTGATTTAATTTCACTCTTTCAATGATAATAAACTGATTTCCGGTTCGAGATTTCCATCCATCCCCTCCATATTAAGGATAGAACTGTCCTCAATTAATTATACAAATACATAAACGATTTACCTGACAGATCACCTAAAGGCTCGTATTAAAAATTATTAATTGAAAAAAAGCTATGAAGGTTCAAATAAATCTAAATAGAAACAAGTTAATAAAATCAGCCCCCATGTAAAAGTTCCCGTTGAAGGGACAAGTGTTGATAGCCCAGTTAAAACTGCCCATATACTGGATTTCATAATATCTTAAGAGGCAACGCTGTTAGTCAACAGATGTAAGAAAGCCTACCAGCTATTGCTGATTGGGTGAGCTCATTCCTGTTATCCGTACTGGATACGCAAGCTGAACGAAATATTCATTTGTTAAAAATGTGAAGACCTTTGGGTCGCACGAGAACTGAGTAGGGTTGATTAATTCAGGGGAGAAGTGAAAATTTCAAGAATATCATGTTTCGCTATTAGAAACCTCGCCCAGAATTCATGCTCAAATGGTCAATCAATTTATCCATAATCAAACTATGCTTATCCCAGTTAGCACAGTAATTGACCTACTCTGCATCTCAAATAGAAATTGCCACTAAATTTGTGAGCAACATAAATATGCACCGGATGACAGTGAGAAACCAGTGACAGATGAATGTAAAATGTAAATAAAAACCAAATAAAAGAATCACCTTCACATAATGCTGTGAGAAACGGTGAGCACATTAATCAATATGAAGCACATTCTAGCATTAGTGATGTACAGAACTGCAATAAAACAATGAACTGACCATACTTAGCAGAGAGATGGCATCAAATTTGATTGAAATGAAGATGGCAATCGGCTTTATTAAATACAAGGCCAATTCTTTAACATTATTTCCATTAAATAGCCTAACTTAAACCACATCACGAGGACCATTGCTTATAGAAATCACAGAGAAATCTTTTACTTTTTTTAAATTTAAATCTGACTGGAGGCTCACCTTTGCTTTCACAGAAGTTAAACAGCTTCATAAAATTCAGGATTCCGTTTTATAAATCTATGAACCTACGAGGGTCGATTACCTATGCACCTCTTGATCTATTATTCCTATTATTCAGTTAAAAATAGCCAAACTCAATTGACAGACCAATTATAACGATTTTAGTTGAAAGCATGAACCCTTGAAAGTGCAAATCAAAATGAGCTCTTTCTAAAAATAATAACGAGGAAGCTCTGTGTAGTTGCTGGATAGGAAGGAATACTATCTAAAGATGGGAACAATCATAGTTAGTGTTCTAAATATCAGGATTATGTTTTAGGACTCGGGATAGTCCCAATTCCAAATCCCGTCACTAAATTTTTTCAAAAATATTCTGGACTTTTTATTTAAAAATCAAATGCAAATTTTGTTAAAAAATTATTATTATTTTTCATTTTCTGGCCTGTTTGACATAATGAAAAATTAATGGAAAATTTTCAGGGTAAAATGAAAAAAAATTCAGACTAAATCTCCTTTTTTCTACAATTCAAAATGGTTGCTGAAAAGAATCCCTTTTTCAATCCTAGCTATATTGAGATCATGCTAATTGAGTGTAAGGAAAGATAATTAAAGAATATTTTATAATTAATTAAATTAAGCTATTACATAATGATATGTAAAAATTATAGTTTGAAGATCAGAGGTTGATTATAGTGTTTGATGATCGTGTTCGAATGTTGGTATGTTTGTGTATTCTGTATCAATAATTAAAAAACCAATAAACTCCTTTGCAGATGTTACACAACGAAGATCTATATTAGAGTGTGTTGAATATTTGTCATCAGAATAAATATTTTGCACTTAACATGGAGTAAGGAATCTAATTCTACAATATCTAATCAGCATAAAGATAACGGAGTGGTCAATGATTCAACTTGTAAAGAAAATGACTAATGATTTTTCAATGAAAAGAAAATTTAGATGAATGATCAAACAAAAATGAAAAATTACATTGTTTGGAAATTTAATAGATATATTCCAAAATACTCAAATATTGTCCAGACTTAAAACGGTTTGTCGAACATATATTCACAATTCAATCAACTTCAACCGAAATAGAGAAGTTTCTCACTTGTATCATTTATTTATAACCAAAGAAGATACAGATTGAAAAGCAGCTTTGCGGACGATTTGTTAATTTTATAAAATGTATTTTTGTATTTTTTTATAACAAAATTATAACAAAGTATTAAAGTATTTTTGGTCCCGATTAGTCCTAGATTCCGATATTAATAAAAAATAGTCCTGATTTTTAAAATATTATTGGGGTTGTAAATTAAAATAATTTAATTTCTAGAAAAAGAAAATATTTTGAAAGCTGAAATGTTAATTTGAATTGAACGATGTAAAAATGTGAAATTACCAAAAAATAAATAAACTATCGAATTTGAATTTGAAAAGCGGGTCTAATATAGACTTGATAATGATGAAGACCATGGTGATAATGAAAAGATCAGAGCAGATTTAGAAAGGGTCGAAAAGCAAGGGAATGTATGAAAACAGAAAATTGTTAATGCATTAAGGAAAATTCGAGTTGGGTAAACAACAAATAAAGTAAACAAAAAGGAATTTAAAAGTTCATTACCAAGAGAGCGGAAAAAGGTTATCTTAACCCATTAATTAACGCCCAAATTATTTTTCTCCAAATTTCACTTATTCAGATTTATTTTAGACTGTCCTATAAATATGACTTTGAGGCTTATTGCTATCAGAATTGCAAGTGTATATATATATATATCCTATAAATAGGACACGGGCTTATGATGGGTTATTACTTTTATTGGGTAATTAATTATATGGCCATACAACATGGTCATGAAAGAATTATCGATTTCATTTTATAATTTTTTATTTTTAGTTGCTACTTTCATTATATCCAAGTTAAACCTTTACGCTGGATAATAAGCTTATAAATTTATCTTGCTTTAAGCTTTACAGCAATATATCAATTATTAATAATGTTGTGATTGTTGGTAAAATGTGAAACTAATAATTATTGATCTGACTCCAAAGCGCGTTTTAGTTGTTAAAAATAACAAATTCCAGATAATTTAAACTTTATTAATCAGCACAATTGATTATCAATTTATAGCACAAAAATGATTGCCCAATAAACTTGGAATATACCACCTACTGGTTACTACTTCTAGTTTCAACAATCAGTATAATTGATTTAGTTACTTTCTTTTTACAACTTGAAAATATTCGGAACTCGACAAAAATAACTTTAATAACTTGTTTAAATTGCTTTTCGATTTGACGCTGATTTCGCAGATAATTTCGTACTTAAATTTTTTCGCGTTTTTTCCTCTATCGTTTTTTTCTTTAAAATTTCCCTTTAAAATTTCTCTAACCATTTCCCTTAATTCAAGTTGTGTCTCAATTTTATCAATTGTCATCTGATGGTACTTAGAGATACTTGATTGATTTTAGATTTCTTCTCTTCATTCATCTTCAGTCATCCCCAGTTCTTTTATTATCTTGAACAGGTTATCGAGATATGCAAATTTAATTTAAATTAATTTTAATTTCAATTTTTCCTTCTTCACTTTGTACTTGTTAATTAAGAATGACCTTTTCGCATTTCATTCTTTTATTTTCTCAATTCATTAGAATTTCATTTTCATTATTTTTTATTGTAGGAAAATTTCCAATATCGAAATGAATAATAATAATAATAATAATAATAATAATAATAATAATAATAATAATAATAATAAAAATAATAAAAACTACCTGAGGATAATGAAAAAGAATGTCGGCGACCTGATCTAACCCAGGAACGGTATTTGTCCACAGTTTTTTCATAAAAAAAACTTGATAGGCGAATTCTAGTTGTCCTAATGTAATATTATCAAAACTATTTCACCAGAAATGATATACCATCCTTTACGGGTCTGTGCTTTTTGACCCAATCACTGAGTTGCCTAATAAAATCGAAAAAGAAGTCTCCTTCCGGCATACTAATGGCTTTGTCTATACTTTTGACAAATAATGCAAAGCCTTTATAATCCTTCAGCCCAATCTTGGAGCAAATATTCTGACAGAGATCTTTGCATTTTGTATTGGACGTGATCTCGAATGCCTTTTATCATTATTATTTTATTATTATTTTTAAGAATAATAATTACATAAAAATGGATATAATTTAATTACATTTTCACTAATCCGACATTTACCAATCACATTATCTAAGAACATTCAAAACATTCATGCTCATAGTATTTTGTACATTAATTTTTGTGTTCAATGACTATTAATTAATTTATTAAGAATACCATGTTTGAGAATGTCTGTGTAATTTGACTGATGTGTGTAAATAGTGTTCATGTAAATAATGTCAATATTGTTTGTATAAATGATTAGCCTAAATTTGTGTAGGTAATTTTGTACTTGGAAGGTTTTACAAACTATAACATTGAATAATAATAACATTGAATAATACAGAAGTAGATACGTTATGAGCAAGAATTTGTGGAAGAAAATAGGCAAACCAGACCTTCAACATAGTTCTATACTATTATGCAGAGTATTTTCAACTAGAGAGAAGAATCAATGGGATGCATGACTATAACAGCCATATAGGATCAGGTGACCAAAATTATTACAATAGTAGTAATAATTTTTTACAGAAATAGGAATGTTTAAAAAAATAGTAAAAATAATTATAAAAATATGCAATAAAACCAAATCAAATAAGCATTAAAGAAAGATTCGATACATTAAGTGATATCCAGTACATTTCTCAATAGTATACTAGTTTCGAGCTAATGGCTCTCATCAGTACTACGTGGGAAACGCTCAGATTTCTCTTCGCTCCAGGTAAGTGTAAAAAGTGTCAAGTTAACACTGTTATACACTTATCCTGATGCATTGGACATCAAATAAGTTTGCAAAATTTGGATTTAAGGTAAGAAAAAAGATGAGTCTTTATCTTGAACCTAATTTCACTTGAAACTATGGTAGATACAATCTTACTTTTGTGGACCACAAGTTCAACAAATAAACTGGTGACAAGCTATCCGACTACCAAAAATACTTGAAAAACTTAATTTCATTGATCACTATGTCTGATTATATTCAAAGAATATACGATACATTAAGTGATATCCAGTACATTTCCCAATAGTATACTAGTTTCGAGCTAATGGCTCTCAAAAAATTATTCCCATAGTACTGATTTAATTTATATTATTTTTATTATATTGAATATGTTGAAATATTATTATTATTAAAATAATAGTAATGATTATTGATTGATACGGCGCTTGATGAATCCTACACTGAAATTCAGTGAAGCGTGAAGTGTTTGCATAGCATATGATCTTGCCGTCAAATATGCAAAAGATCTTTCAATATATGTTTTTACGGAATGTTCTTTATTGCATTATGAATGACTGGCAATATTGCTGAACTTTTAATCTAGTTTCTAGTAATATTTCTGCAAGTTGTGATCGACAATACGCATTGCCGTATCATATCTATAAAAAACCATTTCACGCTCTATAACTGCCGGTTGATAATAAACTTCAGGCCAAGGCTTATTCAAATTGCGGCACAGTAAAATGTGTAAAAGCAATTTGTTTCTGCATTACAATCGGTATTAAACAGCAGCTCTCTTCCCATTCATATCTTAATGAGCAGAATTACAGCGATAATTTTCTTTTATATATCTATTCTTTCATTTTAAAAATCCATTTCAGATTGTCCTCATTGCTATTTACTTATTTTGTTATATCAAATTTCTTTATCAATAGTATTTTATATTCTTGGTATAAAATTGATCTATCTCAAAGTAAAGTTTTAGGTCTTGTATTTTTCAATATTTATAATAAAGAAAAATTCAAAAATGTTAAAGGTTTTTTTCTAGACAAGATTTTCTATTTGAAAAATATTGAAGAAATACGAAAAGGTTGTGGTCAGCAAATATATAGGTGACGTCATTTTCTATCTTTTTTTGAAAACAAGTTTTTGAAAATTTCAAATTCCGCACTATAGCGTGATAAAACAAAAAAGTAAAATTTCACTTAAAAAATCAATATTTGCACTTTGTAATCAATAAATGAAAATTTAAATCAATATTTCATTTATTTTTAAAAAATTCGTCTAACTCGTCAGCTATTGTAAACAGTTATATTCCATATTCCAAAGATCCTATTTAGGGTCCCTTGGTTCAAAGCGTCACTCACATTACGATAACCTTTATTTCAGGTTCTTTAATCTCCCAGCAATATTTTTCAAACTAAAACCAACTCACTTGAACACTTTCGTTAGGGAAATATATTTTATGTTGAATGAGTTTCCCCATTTGTACGGCGTTGATTTCAATTGCATGAGGAGGATAACGCCTTTGACCCATTCTGGAGAAAACAAAATTTATCTCAAAATATTTATCATAATTATTTACTTTAAAGTTTTTTGAAGACGAGTCTGACATTCGAGAGCTAGAAGGGAACTGGCAGATCTAAATACTTCAAGGAGTTCTCGATAAAGATTTGAGTTCGGAACCATGATACCAGTTGCAAGCCAGATTAATTCCCATCCAGCCTTTTCACTTTGACTATGGAATGCAATTAAAATTCCATCAAGCAATCCTGAAAACTCACGGATTGGGATTAGATGTTATCTGTGTTATCAACTGACAGTAGACCTCATCTTTCAGTATTTCGTGTTTCAAACAAGGATCAAAAATAGATTCTACAATTTCAGTCGAACTGTAATTCTTAGAAGGTTGGTCTCCCATGTATATAAGAATGGCACTGAAACACGATACTGCTTGCTGACAGAGATCCTCTTTATTTAATAATTTTTTTAGGAGAGGCAATTTTAGCAGCTGTCTACTGTGCTGCCACAAATTGCTAGCAACTTGTTTGCCCAAGCTCATGGTAAATGATCTGCTTCCACTAGAAGGGGTCCTAACATAATCAAATCCGATTTTTAAATTTGAAATAAAAGTAATAAAGCTTCAAACCTGAAATATATTTTACTAAACTCCTCCAATGTATGTTGTTTCCCTCTCGAATCGTTATCATTATTATTTGAGCCGCTGCCATATGAGTCCCCAAAGCTCCGATCACTAAACAAAGCAAGAATATTTTGGGAGGGAAAATTAATGATCGGTAAAATGTAAACGATGTCAGCAGGGAAATCTCCATGCTCTTTTGTGCGATAGTTTTCCCCATAATACCAATCGGATGTTGTAATTCCTCTCATGTTGTCATTAGTCTCCAATATCAACAGGTCGCCTTTCTCACAGGATAAAAATGATGAATCTGGAAAACATAAATTAAAATCATAGTTCATAATTTCAGGCAGGAAAATCACCAGGCTTAGAAAATGCCTGCACCACGATTGCATAATGACTACGCTCTTTGAGACCTTCAAGAAAAAAAACAATTAAATCTCTAATATCTTCAGAATTGGCACAGTTGAAAGTATAATTGCCGCCTTTCACTGTTGACAACGAGAGTGACTGTCCATGCAATCGGCTAGTGCTGAATAAGGATTTTAATTCTAATTAAAATGCAAAATTTAATTATAAATTTCTCTAATTAATCATATTTAATTTATATTTAAGTAGCTTAAATCACTAACAGGATATACTTGCATCACAGCCACCGCAAATAAACTAATACTTACTTAGAGGATACGAAATTCATGGTCCTAAAAGACTTTTAATAAAATTATTGTATTTGTTTTGAATTTGCTTAAATTCGCTTATCCCTATCAACAAAATAATAATAATAATAATAATAATAATAATAATAATAATAATAATAATAATAATAATAATAATTAATCATTATTATTGTTAGACGCAACTAAATTCAAATCTTCCAACATTTATTTATTAAATTACAATTATAAATTCTCTTGTTTATTTATAATATTAAAATAACTGAGATGTTTTAATTATTAATATTAACGCTCCTACTGGTCATAACTCTAATTACTTTAATATAATAAATAAAATAAAATATATTTTAATATACAAATTTAACACATATAGTTATTTCAACTAACTAATCACATTTACAACATTTAAAATATATTATATTTAAATTGGAGTCCGATAAGTTCTTTTAGTTTTAAGCAGTGGCGTACCTAGGGTAAATAGCGCCTATGACAAACAGCAATCCTGCGCCCCTCTCCGACGATAAGTTACTTACGTTTTATTTTCTAAAAAACTACTTTAGAAATGGGTAAAAAAATCACAAAAGGTAAATCTATTAACACTTTATTACAATTTTATCTTTCTTGCTTTAGCTGACGCAAATTGTTTAATGATATTATCAAAGTCAACTTTTTCGGTCATTTCTCGTTCTATACAGCATAAAAGACATGGAGAAACAAACGAAAATCGAATGCGTGCTTGAATAGACCTTGTACACCAATCTTTGATATTTTCTTTATGACGTTTGCACCATAATTAGAATCTGACAGTTTTTACAATCACAAATTCACTTCGAAATGCGGACTGTTGTTTACCGAAACTTTTACAATATACATAAAATACGTTTCCAGTAGAAAAGAAATATTCCAGCCATTTTCTCGCAATCTTTTACGCTGTTGCACATTTGGTAAAAATCTAGATTGAGTGGTTTTCTTTCTTAAATTTTTTGAATAATTTCCGTTCAAATTTTGATTGATGGGCCTTCTGATGATTTGCTCGTCTAACTTTCTACTTATTTTTACCCATGTGGCCGAATCATTTATTTTCACCAGATGAAGTTTAAATCTTTCTAGCTAAATTGAATAGTTTTTGAGTTTTGAGGCACCAGAGCTGACATTTACAGTTAAGGATTTTGATGATGATACATCAATGCTAGGATGTTCAATTTGTGTCATAGTATCTGCTGATTGTTGTGAACATAACTCTTGACCAGGAAGAAATGTTGCTGATATTTATCCTTCACTGATATTTTTTTCTGTGGACTACTTCAATTTTGCAAAAGTAATTACTTAATTTCGAAAGCGAATCTTTAGGGGTCTCCAGTTCAGCTTTCCGGTTTCTCTTTCTCCACCACTAGAATAGTATCTTTTGGATAGCACTATAAAAGATAAGGATACCCACTACTCCCTCTGTTACAAAAAATCAACATATACATTTTTCAAAGAATTATGGGGAAGAAGAGAAGCTTTTATTTATTTACATAGTTTTTACGAGCGTGTCGGAAAAATTGTTATTTTTTCACTTCACTGTTATATTATTGATTAATTAATAAAATTTTCCACTTTAAATTATTAATATTATTAATTTATATTATTAATTTATGTATCAGAATAAAAACTGCATTTTTATTTTGGTCTGACTTTAAAAACCTCGGCCAAAAATTTTGAGCAATATCTTGTTTTTAAATCTTTGAAAAACATTTCAAAGTCAACTTGGTTACTTCTTATATATGCACAATTCTAATAATCTGTAAACAAATGTACATATTACCCAGTTACGTAAAAAATGTAATAAATTTTTATAAAATAATACATATTAATCAACAAACTTACAATTTATGCACCGGGGTTGCAAACAACAATATAGAATTTTTAATAATTAATTCGAATGTTTGATAAAAACCTGTTGGTACAAAGAAATCTTTATACAATAACTTATAAAAAATAAATGAAAAAAAATTATCATGATTTTTTTTATCTTTAAAATAAAATATTAATAAAAAGTAGGTGTGTTGAGGATACCTAAAAATAAAATAAAAATGAATAAGAACAATTAATGTAATGATTGGGGAAAATGGGTGACAAGAAAGGTATGTTGTTCCAAAATCCTGGGAAATAGAAAAAAATGAGAAAATAAAAGGAAAATAACAAATAATGGAAAAAAAATCAAACAATAAAATAATAAAACATGTCAAGGTCATTTTAATTAGGAACTACGAAGCATATAAGAAAAAATAATAATAACAAAAACAAAATGGAAAATGAAGTGATATATCTCGATAATCTGGTTGAGATAAGAAAAATGAATTAACGGAGAAGCCGAGAGATGGCGTCTTGAAAAAAAATGGGATATCTGGACAACTGTCAGAGATATTATGAAAATTGAAGAGGACCAAATGCAGTTCGCGAGAAAAGATATTGAAATTGAAATTGAAGTGTATATCACTAAGTGACATTTGGTTATAGAGTATAAAAAGGAAGCGCAACCGGAATCGAAGAGAAAATTGGACGAAGAATTGAAAAGGAGAAAATTACGGAAAATTGTTGAAAGAGCAGTTGGGATCAAGGATCAAAGAAGTTTGAAGCAGAAATTAGGCGATACGAGAATGAAAATAATAAAGAAAGTTGAAAAGAGACAGCCAAAATTGTGAAAAAGAAATAAAGTGAAATCAAAGCAATCAAAATTATTGAATAAATTCAAGTCAAAGCAACTAAATCCCATCACAGAAACCCGTCACAGTAGTCAAGTGATTATGAAATACAATTGATCTTAAAAGTGCTATTATTCCCGAAGGTGTATAATATACACTGTACATATAATAAATGTATTTAATTAAATTAAAATGTGAAAGAAAATAATGAAGAATAATGAGCCCCAAACTAGTCGGGGCTTTAGACTTCAGCCTTGTCAATCTAAGAGTAAATTCAGAATTGATAATATTTAATAATAATAATAATAATAATAATAATAATAATAATAATAATAATAATAATAATAATAATAATAATAATAAAATAATAATAATAATAATAATAATAATAATAATAATAATAATAATAATAATAATAGTAATAATAATCATGGGCGGGACACAGAAAATGTTTTAGGATGGGGCAAAACTTTTTTAGTAATCTTTTAATGTAATTTAATTTCATTAAGGTTTTTGTACTTTTTACAAGGAGTACTAATGAAGGCACTTTAAATTCCTCTTTGAACTGGTTGCGGAAATAAAACACAGAAAATGCAAAAAGCACCTTTTAACCTAGGTGAATATCTTTTTCAATCAATCCAGGGGGGGGCAAGTGTCCCCCTTGCGGGTGCCCATGATAATAATAATAATAATAATAATAATAATAATAATAATAATAATAACTAATAATGAATAATAATAAATGTCTTACCGACTCGATGATACCGCTACAATTTCAGGGAAGGATAGCTCTAAATGTATGCGTTCATTTGAATCAACGAGATAGATCCCCGTCCAGTTAATAGTAAATATAACTTCATTAGTATCCAATGAGGGGCCTGAGAATTTGATGGCTTCATAAAATCTCGAAAAGAGCATTGGCCATTTAAGCCGTGCAAAGGTCACAATTTCTTCTTTCAATTTTTCACTCGAAATCGAATCTTTGCGAGAAGTTTCATTCAAATTCTTCACCGCCTGAAATTAAATTATAAAATTAACTCATAAAATATGCTTCATTTACTTTATTGAGTAGGGCAAGCCAATATTTTTTCTTTTCTTTTGTCATACCGATGATGGTTTGAGGAAGATATTTATGGAGAGTTTCATCTGACAAATCTTTCACGTTGTCGATACGAAGTTGATAGGCGCACAATTTGCACATATCATCATCCTGTAATTTAAATTGAAAATTTAATTTTTTAACTTTAGTCTTTATTTACGGTATCGCAACGATATTCGCCGAATTTGATGCCCCTTATGAC
Organism: Schmidtea mediterranea; assembly: GCA_022537955.1. Lineage (NCBI taxonomy): Eukaryota > Metazoa > Platyhelminthes > Tricladida > Dugesiidae > Schmidtea > Schmidtea mediterranea. Next base: position 138,300,066 of record CM039679.1, on the reverse strand, counting down.
CTGATGGTAAATGAGATCTGTAGCAACAATATCGTCGCAAGAATTGTGCCAAGGAGTGAAAATTTCTTTGCGAAAAAACAATCTCCACTGTGCTTTGGATTCGATCTGACCTTTTTCTTTAGCGAATTGTTCGCACTGACTAATTGCATCCATTACATGATCTCCGCCACTCCCAATTGAGGATACCTGTCATTATATAACAATTAATAAGAAAATAATCCTTTTCTGTAATGCTTTATCTCAATAATCGAATCGCCATATCAGTATTCAGCGAGTTAATCGCATAAATCGACGAGTCACACATCATGTTTTTTGAAAAAATAGGAGCAAGTACAATTTTAGAGGTATCAGGAAATAAAGGTACAACTCTCTTAGGAAGAGAAATGAAAGCTAATAATAATTGAAGGACGAATTAAAAATTCGAAATTAAATTTTCCAATTTTTATGTTAAATATTTTCTGAAGACTTCAAATAATAAAAACTTAAAAGAAAAATATTTGATAAAAAATAAAAAAACTATTTATTAATGATTTTTTTCTTTACACTTTATCATAAACGATTTAATTTATCTTCTTTTATTTTTAATTTAATAATTTTATATTTATGGCGTGTGTTAAATATGAAACATTGATATAAGGTTAAAAACTAACTTAATTTCCTCATCTACTATTGGTGGATCCATAGGGGACGCGTGATTGAGGCATTACCTTTACGAGAATTGTTCATACCCTTTTTTAATTTCACAGCTCCTTATTCTTGTTTTTAAGAAAAATGACATTTTATTAAAAGCTTTCAACTTTTAATGTCATAAAATAATTTTTGAAATCATAATTTCATGTTATTGAATAGTTTAGTTTTTTTAGATAAAAGACACAAATGGCGGCTTTATTACAACTTTGATTGGTTGATTTTATAACAATTTTAACAAAATATCTATTTCACTAAATTTTTCCGACTTCACAAAACACGAATACTAATATCATGTATAGGTTACATAGAATTAAGTTCAAAAGTAAAAACATAAAAAAAGATTTATGATTCTGGACATCACCGGTGATATCACTTAAACCTAAAAAAACTCCATCCCATTAGATGACCTGAATCAGTCACTGAACTTGACTTGAGGAGTCATTAGTTTTTAATTATGTATTTCAAGAGTAAATATTTGATGTCAGAAGTAGCTATTTAACTTAGAATTGATAAGTGAGATTGATACAAGTTGACAGAATTTGACTAAAATCATTAAATGCATACAATTATCAAGAAAAGTGTGATTGTAAAAGTCAAATTTATAATTTAGGCTAAATAAAAGTGATACTTTTCTGAAAGCAGTTTATTTGTCGACAAAAAGATAAGAAAGCGATGTCAAAATTTAGAAGTACAATTAATCTGTCACAGATTCTGTGATATATGAGATCGGATCAGGCTATTATTCGTGTGATCATTGATAATATTTAATCGTACTGTTTCTCCCTAAGGATTTAATCAGCCAAGTGGGGTGATCACCATATTGATTTTCGTAGCATTGAATAATTCATTGGAAACAAAATTATATTTGGGTTTAGTCAATAAAATCTATATTATTTGCAAGTCATTGTTGTTGATTAAAACAAGCTTGGAGTCAGATTGAAAGTTGTTAATTTCCTATTTTACTAACATGGAACCCAACATATTCACTGTATATAATATATGTCTGATTATATTTTCTTGCGAAATAAAAATTGAATGTTCTCAAATTCTTACTTTGTCAAGAATGCGATAAAAAGAGAAAATCCGAATTGATCCTTCAGACAGATTTTCTGTGACAATATCGAGCACAATTCTTGAGCTGTTGACGCAGAATCGGCAAAAATAGTCTCCGTATTGCCGTTCATACAAGCGACTGCTAGTATTATCGGCTCTTTGTGTTTGATTGCCTTCAATTCTAACCAACTTGGAGGCTGATTTCGAGTTCCATTTGAAAATGTTCGCTGCAACCGGAAAACGATAAATTTTGCGCAATCTCTGAAATTCGTTTGAATGAAATTGCGCAAGGTCCTGACGAATTTTTCAGTCGGCGCAAAACAGCCAATACACAAGTTCAATAGTATCAGACCTGGAAAAAGAGAGATTTATTATCACAGCCATTTGACACACATACATGGAAAATATAAAAGCTCAATATCTATAAGACCAAGTGGACCACAATTCTGCAAAGGCTACAGATATGGTCATTATTGTATCCCTGTACAGTTCTTAACTGCCATAACATCACTTACAATAATTTGTCTTAAAAAAATCTACTGCACCCTCATACAAAGAGTGAGACGCCTCTAAAATCTTACAAATATGTTTTTCGGATAATTTTCAGCAAACAAATGGGATAAATCTGGTGATCATAGTGAGGTGTGTCAGATCTTCCTTTCAAAATTTATCACAGAATTTATTTTATTCTGATAAAGTGGACTGAGTATCTGATAATTTTTAAGTTTCATTAGTACAAACTTCCTACTATAATGACCCCTACTCAAAAATAGGACGATCTAACTACATAATGCTTTCTACATGCACATCAAACCTTAGGAAGCTTTCCCATTCCCATCAAATTCTATTGACTTCATTTCCCATGATCTTGGCCACACATAGAAAATGTTTATTCTATACAATCTAGTCGGATTCGGTTGGTGTAATAATAAGAAATAAGACAAATTTCTAATAATTATTGGAAATTAAAAATTTATTATTCCCACCTCTGCTCACACTATCCAGCCTCGGATTGTCGGCCAACTGTTTACAGATCTGACAATAGATCTCATCTCGCAGCTCGGGAATCAGAATGCCATTTCCAATAATAAAATGCAATTTCTCTAAATTGGAAGTTGGTCTCTCTTCCAATAAAGAACTCAAAGTTCTTGTATTCAGCGGATTCTCGGCATCATTCAAATGATTGACCACTTCATCCGTGAATTTTGACTTCTTTTTCAGGGTCAAAGACACTATGTTCTTTCTGTTGGTCCTCATTGACAGATTTTCGTACGGCATTCCATTTGTCTATCATTATCATCAATAATAATAACAATAATAATAATAATAATAATAATAATAATAATAATAATAATAATAATAATAATAATAATAATAATAATAATAATAATAATAATAATATTTCTACAAAATTTGACTATGAATCAGATTTTGTAGAAAATAGTATGTGACTTATACAGAAATCAGAGGTGAAAAACAAAAAAAGTCCTTATTATTATTATTATTATTATTATTATTATTATTATTATTATTATTATTATTATTATTATTATTATTATTATTATTATTATTATTATTATTAACCATCTGTTCAGCTTCTTCTGCGGCTTTCAATATGTCTTGCTTATTGAATTGTCGTCCAAGCGATTGATATATTTTAGTCATTATAGGAACTGAATTCGCTTGAGATGTTCGACTCTGGTTCACCAAAGGTTCCGGCAAATCTTTCATAAACCTCAGAATTGCTATCCACACTGCAAGTGCCGACTGAATAAAATATTAAACCAATCAGATTAGTGGAACGCAATATGTATACTATTTGATGGTTTGGATTTGAATGAAATAACAAAGGTTTCCTTAATGGTTTTCGGGAGAAATACGGGTCACAATCTTTTTGAAAGTAAGTGGCAGCAAATTTTGTGAATGTGAATTCTGAAACGTCTTCATCGAGAATGTTGACTAGATAATCCGGCATTGTTGTGCCGAAAACGGAGCCGACATCATTCAGAGCGTTCATTCGTGACAGCTCCAAATCCCGGAATGCCCTTGGTGCATGAGACAATGAATTCGGCACAGATTTCACACTGTAGCCATCTATTGAACCGAAAATCTCATCAAGCTAAAATAAGAGAAATAAAATTCCCGTGAAGATTTAATTCTAGTTTAATTAGGCGTTGTCAGTAATTTGATTCGGTCTCCATGAATTATTAATAAGATCAGGCTAAATTATGAATGAGAAAGAGTTGTCTTACCATCTCTGATTCATCCACTGGCTGGTTGCGCCTTCTCTCTGCCTCTGCAATCCGTTGCTTGATATCACTATTGTCTTTCAGCTGCTGTTGTGCATCTGCCACTGACTCGTTGTGGATTTGGTTAAGTCGCATCTGAATTAAGATATATGGGATTATTCCGGCCCTCTTTACTAGCAAAATATTAGGTACTCTGGTGTGATTAACCTCCCTTGAAAAGAAACTAATTCACTACAGGGGAGAAGAGAAAGAAAATAATACAATTACCGAATTTTGTTTTCAAAGATCAAATCTAAAATGATATATTTTATTTACTAATAGTCAAACTCGAGAAGACGCTTTATAAATTTTAAATTTAAATCTTTAGGCATTTGTTGTCTTTATTGTCTTTCGTGGCTTTATATACCAATGCTTCATGAGGAATTATTGTTTGAAAAAACCCTTTGATAAAAATCGGTAATGAAGGAAAGGCGTTTATTCGAATTGAATAAAAAAAAATTGACCTATGTACCACCAATATAGCATCGAGAGCATTTAAAAAAAGGTAGGTGACATGAAGATATAAGGGTTACTATAATTATGTCACCTAGATCCAGGAAATAATATAAATTTGAACAAGGGGGTCAGATTACTCTTCCTACTCTCTAATATAAAATAATAATAATAATGAAATAGTATTTTACTTTATGTCTTTTTTCTGCCTCTTCATGTGCCTTTTCCTCGGACATTTGATTTTTAAATATGTTTTCATCCTTTTTTTTTAAGCTGAGAGCTTCTTTCAATTTCATGTCCTAGTAAAAATAATGTATCAAAAAGCAAAAGCAATGCATCAACAATACAAAGACAATATTTCGATAAAATTTACTTTTTTCTTTAAATCTTTAAATTTTTTCAAAGCACAAAATTTGCGAATTTGAGATTGTATCTTGATGATTGCTTTGGTCTTTTGTTTAAGCATGTCTCTTGTCAAGCGTCCTCTGCAATGTCTTTGCACATTACGGATAAAACCTTTAAGGTCTTTCAATTTTTTACTAGCAACTTTTGCTCTGAAACTGGCTTGCAAAAGGCAGAAGCCTTTCTTCATCTAAATATGTAAAGAAATAAAGGTATTAATTGACCACTAGTGAACCTTAAGGAATTTTCGACGAGTCAATTTCATTCTTACGAACGTTTGAATTTTTATCGCGGCAGATTTCTTCTTGAGAAACTGTGTTCGATGGTAATATTTCCTCCAGGTCTTTTGAATGAGTATGATCCGATTACTTAGCGCCTTGTCTCGCAGGTCTTCCAACAAAATGTCTTGAGCGTCCTGAAACGAGACAACTAAGATATATTTCTAGTTCAACAAATAAATTACTTTTAGAAAAAGTTTTGTTTTCCCAATTTGATATCCTTTTGGATCAAGAATATTTTTGCATACAAGTTTAGTTGTTTCTCTGGTATCCTTGCATCTAAAGCTTGACGGAATTCCGGGTACTAGAATCCTATAACGGTCAATAAAATCTGGAAATTCATGACGGATCGGATATCCGGCCTTTCTAATACGAATTGTTTCCATCATGCCCGAATAACGCAGCTGTCTCAAACAGAGTGATCTATCGAAATCCAGTTTCTTCTTGAACTCGTTTGGCTTGATGCACCTGACAAAAAATGGCTCTCTTTCCATCAGTATTTTCATCAACGAATCCAAAGACTTTCTGAATTGCATTCCAAGTGTAGGCGCTCTCTTTCTCGTATCAAATCCCTATTGGAAACATCTCTAAAATTATTTTGAAAGCATTTTGTAATTCGACTAAAATGACTCTACAAATTTATTTTCACTTCGGGACTGGGAATATTTCTTAGATGTTAGTCACAATTATGGCAAGAGTGAAAATTCTTTTCTCAATGCATGAAAGACCTTCCATAAACATGATGGACAGTGATTCTTTCAAGTGTTTTTCCAGTAATAAAACAGGGTAAAGTCAGCTTAATTGAAAAATTATTATTCACAGAAAAATTAATTGCTTTAGAAGAAATAATAACCAATTACAATGCTGCTAAAAAAATGGACGTCAGATCTAGTGATATCGGCTGAAATAACCAATAGGAAAAACTTAGACTTTTTTAAAGGACCAAGAATAGAAAAGAACCGAAAAAATAACAAGAAATTAATTAAAAAAAATGTTTTAAATAAACTAAAATTCAAAGTGTTCTTACACTATACTAATTTAGGGCATCGAAGGTTTGATGTTATATATTCAGTGATGTGCTGCTATGGGTTCTCATTGGTTTTGTCGAGCCAGTTGCTAAAATAATTTGGTTTCACACAGCTGGTTCTTAAAATACGGATTTTTTAATTACGATTTTCCTTAATAAATACTAATTTGTTCAGTAAAAATTGAAAATTTAAGTATTCGACATATATAAGACTTGTTGACCATTAAGATTGAAAATAACTTCATTGGATTCCACTACATTCGTTAAATCATGGCTCAGAAGCAGATGATAAACGAAAAAGACTCGTCACGGTAAAAATTTCGAATGAAAACCAAAACACTATTTGGAATGAATTTATTTAATGTAAATAAATATATTTGTAATATATGGTAATTTGTTTATAATTTGAAAAAAACAATGAATAAAAATTGTGGGTTGGTGTTTACCAATGCGAGCAGGTTGATAACCTTTTAGCATCATATCACAGTATATATTGCATGAGATATATTATGAAAGGTTCAGAAATCACAGGAATGTATCGAATAAGAGTTTATAATAATAATAATAATTTTCTACAAAATTTGACTATGAATCAGATTTATTTAAGGTATTCATAGTCAAACTTTGTAGAAAATATTATGTCACTTATAAAGAAATCAGAGGTGAAACACAAAAAAGTCCTTATAATAATAATAATAAGACTTTAAAATCTTTTTCTTTTTCGATAGCGGAATCATTTATATAAATTAAATTTAAATAAATAACTATAAAAAGCCCTGATCACTCATAGACAAAATTTTGCAACTTTTTAGATTTTCCCCCTTCTTCTCTGATTGATATTATCTTTCACTCAGCTGTATTCAACAAATATATTTATTTAAACAAATTTCCCAAATTTTCAAATTCGACTCACCAATATTAAAAAATTTAATAAATTCGAATAAAATTTAAAATTTTTAAAAATTAAAAATTATTTATTCAAATCTAAAAAATGTTTATTAAATATTTTAAAATTGAACTTGCATTCTAAAAAAATGAAAATAAATTTATTATGACTTTTATATTATTTTATTAAATTTTGGATTTTCGACATTTACCTGGCTGGGGTTTGTTTAGATAAACCTAAAAATTTTTTTCTTTGTCGATAGCGGAATCATTTAATAAAATATTTTATATTTCATTTTATGAATAAACATTGCGAAAATTAGCTAACATTGTTATTTATTTAAATAATAATATTAATAATAATAAATAAAAATGACAAAATTACCATTTTAAAATCTTTTTCGAAAAGAATTTTAAGAAATTGGCTTTTAGTTGTTTGAATTAATTCCATTAGATCAGCATTGAAGAAATCTCGGTTTTTCTCCAGGAATCCGTCGATCTGATAATGGACGACGCCAGCAAAATGCTCTATTCCAAATATCTAGAACATACAATACTCCTAACCCGATCAGAAAATCAAATTTACTTTTACGATGTCCGCCTTTTGCTTTATGAATCTTGGATGCTTGGAGCAGGTATTTACGAGCTTATTGAGGAGAGAGTGATCTGTACCTTTGGGGAATCGGCTCTCTTCATCTATTAACGCAAGAATGTTGCAATTTTTCACTCCGATTAAGTCCAATGTTTCCTGATTGTCTGTAAATGAGATATGCTGCCAGTCAATCAGTTCAGCCGCATATTCTTCTTGCTCCATCTTGAATATGTGACGAACAAAAAACTGCTGGAGATTCTCATTCGCGTAATTGATGCAAAGCTGCTCGAAGCTGTTGTTGTCGAAATTCTCAAATCCAAATATATCAAGTACGCCTATTGAAGTGTATTTCGAATTCGATTTCGCATTCAAGGCAGATTTGGGAACTTGTGACAAAGATGGCCGATAAATAGCCGTGTTAATCTTCTCTACTATCCACACAAACAATCTCCCATAAATTCCTTTGACAAGCGCGTCGCGGATGTTAATTCCTTGCGCAATGGAGACATTGGTAACGACAAAATCATCTCTAGTGATTATATTCTTTGTCGTTAATGCCTTCCTTAGATCTTCAGAGTCAAGCTAAATTGACCATATGAATATTCTACTGGCTCCATGTCAAATGGCAAACCTGTAATAGCTTACTAGCGAAATTGAATTCTGAGTCCATAGATACTTCACAGGAGTCCATGTTTCTCTCAAGTTTTGCTTTGAAATTTATGTTACCTAGATGCAGAAATGCTGCCAATAGTTGGAATATTTCCTGGCATTCATCTTCCGTAAACGTTAACACCTTCATCGCCGAATGTAAAGTAGGAAAATCAACGATATCTGTAGTTCCCGTGAGATCAATCCGGCCTCCCTGAATGAGGCTTTATAATTGATCTGATCTGGATTTATTAATCAATACAAATAAAGCATTTACTGTCAAGGACAGGATATCAACGCTTTTAACAACTGCGGAAACATCTTTTTAGTTCGAATATTATGTAGCATTTGATTAATGAAGCGGTAGATAATAACTGGAACAGTTGGGGTTATCATTCATTGGTTAATGATGCAGCAGATAAAAGTGAAAACTTTTTATAAAAATAAATAATTGTACTGCAGCTTCTTAGATATATTTCTTGATACTAGCAATTGTGAACGTCTAATTTTTATTAATTATGAATAAAGATTTTCTTTTCAGAGTTTTCTTTAAAAAATTCTGAGAAAAACTTTCAAACTTGATTTGAGGGACAACATATTTCTTGCCCATTTAATAATATCCAGAGTACCATATAGAGTGGTGTAATATCAACAAAATGGCTACTACAAGCATGTTACTGTAATGTTATCCGTACAATGACTACCCTGGCCTTCTGCTATCTCCACTTAATTCTTAATTGATCCTGATGTATCAATCGAATTTAACAAAGATGAAATCTGAGAGTTATCAATTGCCTAGCTATTCAGCAATGCAGAATTCAAGCAGTTCAGTAGCACTAGCACGGCACCATCGCAAACACAGCACTACATTCACAAGCATACCAACATCACCACATCGGATTGCAGCACACACCTACGCAGCAATAAAATGATCAAACCTTGGCCTATTGTGTGATGATTATTTTATTTTATTAAATAATAATGATAGATAAACACCAAACAAGAGTGCTAATCAATACCTGGTTCAAATACGCGTAATGATCGCTTGCCCGCAACCCGAATCGTGAACGAGTTTCTATTGGCAAACCTTCTAACATGCAATAGAACACGTGATAATTGCGCTCGTCACGCATTTGACTAACGATGCGAGACTTCTCCAATAAGAATTGGTCAATTTTTGCTCCTTCTATCGCACCATTCACCCCAAAATAAATGTCAATGTATTTTCCGAATCTGCTTGAATTGTCATTGCGTATTGTTTTTGCGTTGCCGAAAGCTAGGACCAATCAAATGTCTTAAATTACTTTAATCGTAGATTCAACTGGATACCTTCCAGAATTGGGTTTGAATCGAGAACTTGCTGTTCGATCCATGAGTGCTGACCACTTACTGCAGCAAGAAATTGCAGGATCAATTTTGTGCTTTCAGTCTTTCCAGCGCCACTTTCTCCACTGATGATAATGGATTGATCCCGGCTGACCCGACGCATGTTATTGTATGCGTTATCGGCAATTGCAAATATGTGGGGGGACAAGTCACCAATTTTGCAGTTTTTATAATTTTTGATTTCTTTGGGAGTATAGATGGGTAGAACAGCATAAGGGTTGACGGCAACGAGAATTCGGCCAGTGTATGTCTAGCGTGAATTTATAATAATTTCGAAGACCTCTCTTTTACAAACTCACGTAAATTTCATTGCGCTTGTAACGAATCAATAGATTTCGCAAGATTCCTGCTTCATTCAAATCTCCAAGAGATATCATGTCATCAACCCCCTGCAGAGACGACACGTGCATGTGTCTTATCTTCGTGCCGGGCTTCAAGATGAATTCCTAAAAGAGAAAACTGAATAATGCAATAAAAGAGAAATAGGGTTATAGGAGCGCGACGCCTCTCTCTAAATCATTCCAGAAATATAACAATAATTATCAGGATCAAGTTGATATATTACAGTCGTGTCTTATTCCTATTGGTTCACTTACATTTGAACGGTTAGGCTGTTTACATGAATATTCTGTGCAAATAATAATTGTTATATAAATCTGTAATTTAAAAAGAAGAAACGTTTGTAGAATGAAATTTTTCGTGTTTTCGTTTGAGAGAGGTTGTTGGTAAAAAAGATTGTCACAGGTTAGGCATTAAGGATGACAGTAAACATTTGACATCTTTATAAATTGTAATGAATATAATTAATCCTAGAGAAACGCAGTCCAATAACCTATGACAACTTTTAAACACTTTTTATTAAAGGAACCTTTATATTCAAATGATTCTTTTCCATTTACAGTGACAAAGGAAAATGAAATCTACCCTTTACCGTAACAAGTTTGACTGGGCTTCGAGTGACTCTATTTGCGATGCAGTGGTATCTAGAATTATTCTAGAAATTATGGGAAAATAAAAAATTACAAAATAACAGTCTACAAAACTGATGAGATAAATCATTTCCTGTGTAAATAAGTGTGAAATTAGCAATTTACACATCACTGGCTACGAGAGTGAATATAGCGATCCCCCAGTGCCAGGATATAAATATGCAATGCGACCAAGAGTGAGATATTGATATCATTCTCCGGTAAGGTGTTGAGATGGCCACTGTGAGCATCATTCGGCATTCATGCGTCATATGAGGCAATAACATTACATTATATTTGTTAATAAATTGTTCAGAAAATTGCTACAGTGAGTCTATCTTAATATATCATACTGAGTAATACTGACAAGTGAAAATACTAAGTTTGACTTCCTTATGTTCGATCAAATTTCCCATAAGATCTCCATCATTCGTCCTGTGTATTGAGCTAAATTAATAGGTCTCTCTGAAAGATCGAAAATAATTATCTTATAATCGAAAATTTTCTCATTAAATACATATGTTGCCGAAAAGGTTAATTTTATCTTTTACTTGTTTGACATTGAATATATTATTATTATTAATATTAAAATTATTATTATTATCACGAGCAAATAAAAATTTAAATGGAAAATATATAGGTGCCCACATGTCCATCATCATCGATCACAGTGATTTGGTCCTTCACAATGTCCTTGATCTTGGCACCAATCGGCACCAGTTGTGAAGTTTTGGTTGAGGATTTATTCTCGATCCACACAAAATCTCCCTTCAGTGCAATGATAATCTGGCAGTTATAAACAACGAATCAAGCCTACTTTCTGGGGAACGACCATGTGGAAACGTTTGTTAAGTCACTTCTAGTAAAATAATGAGTTAAAATAAACAAATCCCTCGAAAAAACATTTTTATCAAAATGTCCAACTCAGTCAAGCCAGCCAATTACAAAATAGAATACAAATGAAATCTATTCAATATTAAAATTCTAATTCAAAAAATTCTCTGCTGCAAGTTAATCAAAATAATGATATTAAACAAATATCAAATTTTTTATTTGTATATGACAAATGCTAACTTAATACTTATTGTTATTATATTATTTCATTTTATTAAATTTGGGGTTCACCCAACCGATTATTATTATAATAATTGTTATTATTAAATTTATTATTTAATCAAAGAATATAGGAAAAGTTTTAATAATAGAAAAACTCCATCTATATATTTTGTTTAAAATATCGCTATATATTTAAACCATTTACCAGTCTTCTTCAGTCTAGAAATCACATTAACAATAACTATATAAAAAAAGAATAAACAAATTGAAGTGCTAATCATAGATGGCCAAAAATAATGATCTTTAACATAATGTTGGTCCAAGGCAATATTTAGTTTAAGTGAATTGGAAATAACATGCAAACACAGCAATGCATATTTAAAATCAGACCTACTAATATCAATTAACCACCCTAAAATATGAGTAAAATGTAATTAAATACAAAATCCAAAAACTACGCACAAAATGCACCAAGAACTGATGAAAATAACAGAAACAACACAAAAACATTAAAATTTGACCGAAAAATGGAAAATTCATAAAACTAAGAAATTATTGGATAAAATAAAGAAAAATAGAATATTTTTAGTATTTTTAGGTATTTAACCTTGACCCCATGCATATAACGTTTTCTACCCTCCAATGGTTACCCGTTGCTAAGCAACGTTGGTACTGCAACCACTGGTTATGAGACCGTCAAAGGTGAGCGCTACTGAAGAACTGCTAAGGCCTGGTCTCATAGTGGGTTCAACGCACTACCGATAGAAGGTTTGTGTGCGGTTTTCTTATTTTCGGTCCCTTCCATATATGCGTACACTTTCTCGAATGAATTACTTCGCGAACCCTAGTTTCTAACGTTAGTTAAACGGATTTATTTTCCACAACTTAACGAATTACTAAAACACGCAAAAAGAACAATTGAAATAGCATTGATAATTTATTTGTCAGTACACTAATCAATTAATGGGAAATGTTGGTTTGTATCGCATGACGTTTAGCGCGTTCCGCCTTTACTGGACGTATCTGCGAACGTTTTCCTACCACCGGCTTGGTTGTATCGGTTGCCTCTCTTTAGGCGAACTGGGCCGGTGCAAACACTAGTGGGTACGTTACGGAATTTCCTTCCTGGCAACCCGATAACGCCACTTCTAAGCTGTGGATTTGCGTTTTTTGTGCTTGTCCGAGCTGCTTTTCTTCCGCCCATCCACGCTGTGCGGCGGCTAACCTTTGATAGATCCTCTTCACCTTTGCTGGTTCAATCCATGAGGCTCGAATTTGTTGAATCTCTCTGGTCATTTGGAGCGACTGGTGGTGAAGCGCCGTATTCTCCTGGCGTGACTTCACGAGCTCCTTACTCAGAGTGTTAAATGCATCCATATCTAAAATTAGATTATACTTTAACAAATATCATATCTTTAGTTATGGAGTTCTCCTCATTTATCGCTATGTCTATTTAATTAACATTAAATTATTAAAGGAATCTACCAGATAGCTATCTAAACACGTTACAAGAATTTATCTTAATTCATCATTTTTGTCACTTCGGTCTTTAAAATCGAGTTATAAATACAGTCTGTCACGAAAGATTAAGATTTTTTACTCAACAATTTATTGAAAAAAATGCTATTAGTATCTAGGATAGCGACGATACGTATCCGGATCGAATCTAGGTCGTTTTCGAGCATACAAGTGCTCTTGTCGTCCTGCTGGGCTTCTATCAGCGTTCCGTATTTTCCTTGGCAGTAGATTCCTCGGGATTAAAACATCCATCGGTCGGGTGGGTTCCGTTAACCTCGGGTCATCCAATTCGTAGGATATGCCGTAAGAGGGGGCATACCCGTCCATGCTGGGGATCCTTCTGGCAGCAATCTCTGCATTGATCCTGGCCAGGTGTCGCCTCGCCATTTTGACCTGCCAGTTGGTTTGACTTTGCCGTTGCTTGAGGCAAGCCAGAATGTATTCGGCGCGTTGCCTACTTTCACGGGCTGGGTTTCGGCCTGGCTCCTCTTGATTGCGATATAGGGGAGATCGGCTTCTTCGTAGTCGTCCAAACGTCCTTCCCTCTATTCCTTTACCGGAAAGATCGTGAACCCTGCACCCCACATCGCCTGTCTGCATCTGTCGGCGGATCGTGCTGAAAAATGCACTGTAATCCGGGACGCATCGATCCAGGATTCGTCTGCAAAATAAATCTTAATATGCGAGGTCGCGTTATAGGTCTCAAATGTCAATAAGGTAATTCTCGGTGTATCTTATTAAGTTCCTCGATATTCTTTTACTATTATCACATCATGAGAACTAATTAGGGTTTCTTTGAGCCGTAATATTTATTCAAGCGGTCCTAGCGATTTAGTCTCCCTATCTATCATACCGTCATCTTTCGTGAGGTTTCGTTTTAACAGGATAGTTCATCGGGACCTATGGCCCCAGTCAAACATCGAGATTTATTCATACCTTGACTCTAATCTCACATAATTGTATCCCATGTGTTGACTGCTTTCAGAGTCTTAGGACTTTCGACATTTGTCTATTTCTAGTCAATGTGTGACATGAGCCTTAATTATTGCATTTCCATAGAAAAGTTACTTGAGCGTTGAAATGTGCAAGTATTGATTTGGTTCTAGGTGGATCTCAATTTTAGTTAAGTTAATTCGCTCCTGGGTGAGTAGCGTAATATGAATTAACAAATCATCAGATTAATCCCTCCTTTGGAGACACACAAAAACGAATTTATTTTAAATTTTATTAAATCGCTAAGAAAAACATAGAAACTTTGGTAACACGTAAGCGTCCAGTTTAGTCGTTTCGCTAGTCGGAATACTAGATATCACGTTCATCATCATTATATGAAGCCTTGACCCTTGCTTGCGGTCCATGGAGTCTGTAGATCATGAATTCGCCAGAGAAGGCGAAATTTAATTATGATGGTCCTTATCTTTTCGCCATAGAATTAATTGCATGCAAGTCTGGGCAGGTTCTATTCCAACCGAGTTATGATTCCTCATTTTTTCTTTTGAAAATTAAAAATTGAATTATTAACAATGTAACTATACCCTCTCACTTGTCTCCTTTCTTTTCCATAGGTCCTTCCTTCTGGTACTCTTACTGTCTGAAAGACTGTCTCAAAGATTGTCTCTCTTGGATATACATTGTTAAATTTACGTTGAACAGATAACTGATCATATCTGAAAAATTTGCTGGGTATTTGTGTCGTCGTCGGTCAGTGTGTGTGTTGGTTAGAATGATTTTTGCTATCAGGTGACGTGGCAGGTTTGTGCCTAATCAATTTGCATAATTTTCTTTTCTGCCCTGGCTACGTGGCGTTTAAATCTTTTATTTCGTCGTGGGTGTAATTACGGCGTGTAGTGAGTGTGTCCGTTTTATCCAACCTACATTGTCAACATATCGATTCATATTCTTCTATGCAATCAATGGAATTATATCGATTTAGTTTTTATGAATCTTATTCACTATGATCAGAATATCTTGCGCTTCTGTCTATTCTCTACCGGGTAATTCCAGTAATTGATTTCTTATATTTAATTGATAAATCATATTCGCCAGGGATTATCATTAGTGCAATCTATGCTGATGATCTTTGGTACGTCCTATCCGCCCTCAAATCTTCAGAGCTCGGTCAATATTATGATCCTCCGAGGTTATGATATCATGAAGGAAACAGAAATCAATGTCCTGATATTACATGGAATTCAATGACTATATGATGTAAAGCGACATGTCCAAATGATGTTGATTCCCGATTCTGATTTCCTCCATTGTGGTTGTCCTCTGATTAATCGCCTTATGTTGTTTGGTTATGCTTGAAATTTTTTAACGAGGATCTGTTGTTGAAGTTTAGTGGATGATGTTGAGTCTATTTACTTTGCACTAATTATATTTTGGAAGTTAATTGACTAAGTTTTTCCATATCGTTTATAGCTTACGTGGGAATGTGGTCGGTTAATTAATCACGGGATCCTCATATTGATCATTTAAATATGTGTACTCGGTATCGGATTACTAATAAGATGATGCTACGTTAACCTTCTCATCGTGGATTTTAACAATCTCGTTCTGTTCAGTATTATGATGGAGGATTATCATTTCAATTTATTTGTCGAATCCTATCATGTATTTTCACGGTAGCCTTGTCAGAATAAAAGTTCGCAATTTTGGACATTTATTTTGATTTAGATAGATTTTATTTTATTTGAAGATGGATGACATTGACATCGGAACCTTCAGCTTAAAGAGCCACTTTCTGGTTATCGATTTTATGAGTTATTAGCGACTTACATTATCATTCCTAACCCTCTCGAATTATTATCTCGATTGTTATACTGCATGTTTATTTCCGACGTAAATACCATCGTTATCGGGATTCATCCTCTGGTGGTCTTAACGTTTACAATTCGTTAAGTTCAATTTGATTTTAATGTGAACATTATCGTTATTATTATTTTCCGTATATTGTGTAGTTAATTTTAATTTATCATGAGCATTATGGTTCTTAGATTTCTCAAATTTGCGTCCTAGGTTTTGGGCGTACTTATGTTGACTTGATTCTAACGTGAATGTTATTGTCATTAAAATTCTCGACTGAGCGGTTTAATTGGTTAAAGTTAATGAAATTGATTTTTATTTCGATGTGAATATTACTGCGGGAAATTCTTACATTATTTTTAAGCTTTATTTTTTCAATGAAAAGATTAATGTTATTGAAACTCTCATTTTATTAAGTTGGCTTTGCCATGATCATAATTATTATTAAAACAATTGATCTTAATTTTTCGAACATTAAGAATGATTATTTTATTTATTATCGACATAACAACGATTTCCGACTCTTTCCCCACTCACCTCCCTTATTTGATCTTAAGGTAGATATGTTAATATTATGATATGACGAGTGCCCACTCAACTACTCGGTGTATATGATTTTGAGCCGATGTGAAATAAGAATTTTAGGTCGATTTTTCGTGAAATGAATGATGCAGGAGCAGCCAAAAGACTACCCCTTTTTCTTCCAATTTCCCCTATAAGTGGAATGTATTGACGTTTGGGTTCCTGCGTTATGCACGCCGGAACCTTCACGGGTATGAGGTATTGGAAGATGAACCGCACTTACACAGCTCGAATTGTTATGTAGATTTTAATATCTTGCGGTGCTGTTTCGACTGTGAGCCGGAAAAATTTCGACAAGTCATATCTTTCCTTTGAAGCATGTATTTGATTATAACGGCATAACATGATTGGCATTTCAACATACAAACAATTTTTTCCCATACGAGCGTCAAATAGTAAAATTATGACTTTTGAAGAAATTGTAACTGGCGACCACGACGAAAAAATCGATATTCATGCGGTGACAAGAATTAAGAATCGGAAGCTGATTATGGAATCTTTGCCTAAACAGGCAAAAGACATTTTAAATTTTAATGTCAGAAGATTTGACGGCCAAAGCATGACGGAAGCAGAACAATGGCTTAAGGACATTGAAGATTGAATGCTTCTTAATAATTTGAATTCAGTAAGTATTTTTGACTTACTTTTATCTGAAGAGGTGTCTATCTTATGGAAAGAATTTAAAGACATCTCCACAACTAGCGAAAATGCTCGTGAATGGTTTAACGACACATTTACAAAAAAGAAGTCTATTATGGATAAAATTAGTGAATTATCATCAGTGAGACAAAAGATTCGTTACATTTGAAATTTGAGTAAAGAAACTCGTTGACGAAATTTATGACGCTGGAATTTCAAAAGAAAACATCGTCAAACTGATTTTATGACACTGAGTTCGGAAAGACAGTTTGAAAGAAAATATGTCGACGAAGGCCAATATTACAAGAGAAGAAATTAGAAATTTAGCAAAGGTATATGAAGCACAAGAAGTCTACGATACGAAAGAACGATCTGAAGAAGTCCAAGCAATAGTTAAATCAACTTATGCAAACGTTACTTAGGATAAACAAAAGCAATGGATTTAAAAATCTTTTAATAACAGAATATACCCAAATCGTCAAACAAAAATAACGTACCAAAATAGAAATGAAAGAAACGAAAGACAATTTGATAAAGTGAAACCAGTGGCAGAACAATATAATGAGAGGACAACTACGGAGCGTAGACCACCACCTTTTGTTTCAATGAAACATATTGCACAAAGATTTATAATATATGATGTGGTTTACCAGAAAAAAGATTAAAACCTGGTCAAGCTTTTGTTGTGGACAAAATGATCATATGCAGTTTGAATGCCCATTGAAAGAGAAGTGCTTAATCTGCGATAAGGAAGGTCATTCATTTAAAAGTGTCAATTTGTTAGTGAAATCACGAAGTAATATACAAAGACTAAAACGAAGAGTTTATTGTATACACGAAGAAAACGATGATAGATCAGATGAATTGATAGAACCACTCATTCATAATGTTGAGACGAAAAAAACCCAAGAAGACCCTGTTGCTTACATTTCGTCAGTAGAGTCGAGACAGTAGATGAGTTTAAAAACCGAAATGTCGAAAAGAAGGATATGATGTTTAAGAAGGATGATGACAGAAAGTGGAGTATGATGGAAATAAATGGATTTCATGTAGAGATGCTATGGGATTCAGGAGCTTCAATCAGCGTGATGAGTGAAAAATGTTGGAGATTGATTGGAAGTCCAATATTGATGGACAGTAGAATACGGTTGAGTGGAGTATTTTCAAAAGAAGATGAGAAACCTCTCGGAATCGTTAAAATCGTTGCAAAATGGAACAAAAGTTTTGTGAATTGAATGTTATTATTGTTAGGAAAATTCATCCAGATTTCATAGGAGGAGAAGACACCATGAAAATATTTGGCATGGAGCTTAAGAAAGTCAATAATATTGAATCCTTGTTAGTTAACAAGAGATTTACAGATTCTGATCGGTTAAAGATTTCGTTATTGACACTCAAGTTGGACAAGAACTCGAAGTTGGGTACTTTAATATCTCAGTTTAGCAACCTTTTAATGGCATCCATATTTGACTTAGGTCATACAAAAGTAATAACACATGAAATGAACACTTCAGGCCCTCCAATTTTAAAAAATCCCAGAAGACAACCCATGCATCTAGAAGGCAAAGTTGAAGAGTTAGTACAGAATTTATTAGAAGTTGGAGTTGTGAAGAAATGTCAAAGTCCATGGAACACACCATTAGTGATAGTTGGAAAACCAGACGACTCTATAAGAATGTGTCTAGATTTCAGATTATTAAATTCGCTTACAGAAAATTTTCATTTCCTATGCCAGACATGCAATTATTATTGGATTGATTAGGTAAGTCAAAGATATTTTCTTCCATTGACTCAGGACACGCCTATTATCAAGTAGAGCTGAATGAAAATTCGCAAATCAAGACGGCATTTAGTACAAAAGAAGGACAATTATGTTTCAATAGGTTACCATTTGATTTGTCAACAGCTCCTGCCACTTTTCAGAAACTGATGCATCAGGTATCGGAAGGATTAGTTTTCAAAGGAGTGGTTGTGTACCCTGATGACATTTTAATATATTCTGAAAATCAGGAAACTCACGATAAACTCCTATTTGAAGTATTCACAAGCATTAGAGATTCCGGGTTAAAAGTCAATCCAGAGAAATGTGCGTTCAATAAAAGTGTATTAAATTTTATTAGTCATACAGTGAGTGAAAAGGGAATTCAAACAAATAAAAGAAAGATTTCAGAAATTGAAAATGCAACTGAGTCAAAGAGTACTACAGAATTGAGATCATTCCTAGGTTTAATCTCTGTACGTTGCAACGAAAGGTAATGACAAAATGATTGTTTGGACTGAAGAATGTAGGAAACGTTTTATCCATTTAAAGAAACTCTTATGAGAAGCACTAATATTAGAATATCCAAGGGCAGATCGACTATTTATCATTGATACGGATGCTAGTTTTGGAGCCATAGGTGCAATTTTATCTCAGATTAAGGAAGACGGCACCAAATGAGTGATAGCGTATGGTTCAAGACATTTGACAAAGCACGAAACTGGATATTGTGCGACTAGAAAAGATTTGTTGGGTCTTCACGAATTTATTGTACATTTTAGGCAATATTTATATATGGGAGAAGATTTGTAACCAGAACTGATCACAAGGCATTGACATTTATGAATACAACAAAACACCAATAAGCCAAGCACAATTTTAGACATAGATGGCAAATTTATCCGAATACGATTTTGCGTTACAATATAGAAAGGGAGAAGAACATGAAAGTCCTGATGGTATGTCTCGTTTAAATAATATCATATGCTCTCATTGTCAGATGGAACACAAAGATGTCAAAGAGGCGAAATGTAGAACTCGTTACATAAATAGTTTACAAGGAAGTTCAAATATTGTGAAAATTATTAAACAGAAGCAAAACGAAGACAGAGTTACTTCAGAAATCATATCACATCTTAATGGAAATGAGGCTAACATTTCTTATGAAACAATCAGTCACAGTTAATTCAAGTATTTGAAGATATTACAGATACAAGGATGAAGCAACAATTTTGAATGTCATTTTAAATAATTGGATATATCGTTTTGGTAGACCTGAAAGCATTCTTACAGATAGAGGAAGAATTTTTGGAGGATCAATGTTTCGTGATTGGATGGAGAAATTTGGTATAAAACAAGAATTTAGTTCACCGTACCAACATCAATCGAATGGTTTAGCAGAGCAAATCATAAGAATAGTTCGGGACATGTTGGCAACATCATTGGCAGAGATTAAAACAAAGAATAATTGGTGTAGATTGTTACCAAAGATTGAATTTAGTTTTAATGCTACAATCAAAACTCAACAAAATTCTCACCTTTTGAAATTGTATATGGCCTGAAAATTAATTTATATTCGGGAGAAGGATATATACAAAAATGCAAACAAGAAATTGAAGATGAAACGAAAATTAATCTAGTAAAGGCAGCTACAACTATGCAAATAAGAGATTTAGACAACCGGGATACTCGAGTTTTCATAGTGGAAGAGAAAGTATTAGTACACTTAGAACCACATAGACGAAAGAAGAAGGGAATTCAATATGAAGGATCTTACAAAATTTTAAAATTCTTATCGCAAAGACAAGTTGTATTACAATTTCCACACTCAATCAAATCAAGAAGAATCGAATGGCTGAAGAAGTACAAAGAAAATGAAGAGAAGGAGAGTGATGTCCAATAATGAATATTAAAAACTTTGTTTTAATATTCAGAATTAATTTGACACTTTTTGAATTAAATAAATTGTTATATAAATTATGGCTTTTGAAGAGATTGTGACTGAACAGAAAACCTTTTTTAATTTATTATCGATTTTACGAATTGTCTACCTTATAATTTCCTAAGATGAGTTTCTATTGTAAATTAAAAAAATTATTTAATAAAACTCTTCAGCATAAAATTGCCAAATTTAATTATTAAATCATGGTTATTTAGACGGCCTCGCCAATTGTTTAAGTTTGTTATTTGTATTAATTTTCAAACATACTAAAATATAAAACTTCATTCTGGAATTTACATGAACTTAAAGTTACAGTTGTTCAGCGTAACATATTCCGGTATTGCCACTCCATTTTACTCGGGTCAAACTGACACTGCCATCAGTTGTCTCCTTTCTTCAACCCGTCCCTTTTCTCATTCATATTAAACTTAAATTCGTTTAATGCATACTTATAGATCCAAATGAATTAAATTAATTTAGAAAAAAACCAGTAAAATTAGAAAATTTTCTTTAATACAAAATAAATGATAACTAAATAAAATCAGAGAAAAACATTTATCAATTACATCAACAATTATGAGTAAATTTAATTACAACATTTAATATGCACATGTACGAGTCCAATGGAACATTGCTGATGGTGGGTTACTGGGTGCTATAATTTGTTTTACTATATCGTGGTTACCCCGGTAACTCCATATAAATTTTTCTTTGCTACCACTCGGCACCCGTTGCTATGCAACGTTGGAACTGTGTTCGAGTGGGTAGATCGTCCGCAAAAAGTGAGCGCTATTGCTAATGCTGTAATTGCCCGAACGATCTCTGGGTCCAACGAGCTGTCGATAGAAGACCTATGCTCGCTTTTGATTTTTGGTCCCCTATGTCATCATTTGCACTCATAATTCTCGTGTCAGCTTCTCATGCAGGCGGTGTAATGTCCTCTTACTACCTCGGTGGGTTGACACTTACCATATCTTTGAAAATATCGCTTAAATAACAATAAATATGTATTTTATAAAATAAATGACACATTTTATAAGTTCATTATGCACTATTTAGTATTTAATGATCGAGCGGCCCGACGTTTAGCCCGCTCTTTTCGTCCAGGTCGGTAGCTGTTTGGCTTTGGGGTAGCCTTCGGATCCGTGGCCATTGACTCTCGGTAGGCCAGTTGGCAGGGGCAAAGACAAGGGGGTATGTCACTGCAGCTCCCTCCTGGCAGGCTGATAATGCCACTTCCAACCCCTTCACCTGAGTCCTCAGGCTTTGTTTAAGTTGCTTTTCATCCGCCCATCCCTTTTGGGCTGTGGTGAGCCTCTGGTAAAGTAATTTTGCTTTTCTGGGCTCCATCCAGACGGCATTCGTCTGTTGCATTTCCGTTGTCAGCTGAATAATTTAACCGTGAAGATTTTTATTAGTTTTCCATGCATGTGCCAGCTCCGTCTGTAATATTTGCAGGGGTTCCATTTCTGTAATACCGGAAAATTAGTTTCTTGACTAAAAGTTTTGAATCATTAGGTTTCATTAAACAAACAATAACGTTATAAAATAATAAAACATTTAATAAAAAAAACGATTTTGGGTAACAGTAAATCATTTATTTAACATGCATTTAATTATCATAGTCAGCTTATTGGTGTCCTCCTGAGGTCCACGGAGCATCCAAGTGCTCCCGATAAACGAATACCGGCCGTTTCGTGTTCCTGGTCGGTTTGGAGCGGGATAGCGGCATACCATTGTAGGAGTCGGCAATCCTGCCGGCCGCAATGTCGTCTTCTACGTTTGCCAGGTACTGTCTGGCTCTGACCACATGAAGGTCCACCTGCCGCTGGTGGTCCTCGAGGCGTGTGAGGAGGTATCGGACATAATCCCGGATTTCTTGGGTCGGGCTTCGGTCACAGTCTCGTCCGTCCATGGGGAACGAGGGGGCGTCATTCTCCACTGATTTTGAGGCGGTCCAGCGAGACTCTCTTGGTTGGAGCATCTCGAGGTACTTGATCTGCCATACTCGCCGCCAGTCCTGTCGCCACTGATCGGCGACCTGGGTAGGTACACGAACGAGGGCTCTGGATAAATCTGAACAATAACTATTTAAATTTTTTGGCATTATAACTACTTTAATTTTCTAATCCTTTCATTATTTTAGTTAATAGATTTTTTGTTCATGAAATACTCTCTACAACGGTTTATCCACACCGGTCGACCATTGGATAGTTATACCATCCTAATTTAATCTACAAAAAAATAACTTCCAAATACTGACTTTTTCAAGCTTCTCGATGTACTCATTTTTAAAATTTATTAAAAGGGAGAATTTAATTTCTATTGTTTGGATTACTTGGATAATGAATGTGAACGGTATAAACTCGATGCTGTAGTGATCGTCCTTCCTAATGCCAACAAATAGTTTCCCTTTGTGGTTTACAGGTTGCATGGAAGAAAATTAATAATAATGAATCATTGCTTATGCCGGCGACAGATTAATTATGTTTTTGATTGAAACGAGGGATTTCAAAATATCAGCCGTCGTCGAAACATCCGTATGTGGGTATTATTATCGGGAATTGAATTCTCTTCCTATAAACAGGTATAATAATGATTTCAAAATTTTTAAATGATTCTTAACGTGTGAATACGGTACCTAACTGCAGACTAATTCGGTGGTTATTATAAAAAACCTTGGGGGAACATTTAAGCTCTTCATCGTATGGTTCCTAGATAGTTCGCGACTCCGCAATATTTAGAAAAACTGCTCGTTGTAGCATAAAGAGAGTTCCCGATCGTACCCGACAAGCGAAGTTAAAACCCGAAGTTCTTTTATCGTCTGGAAACTGCTAAACAAAAAATCATTTAACTGGAAGCTTATTGGTCGAGCAATAATGGATAAAATTATCTACTAAATAGAACATGAATTAAATTTTAGCTACTCCAAATAATAAATAAAGCTATGAAAAGAAAAAATTAAATTTAGCTAGTGCGTGATAGTTAATAAAACTACTTAATAAAGTCATTGTTAGTAAAATTACTTAATAAATAAATTTACGGGTGGGAGTTTAGTTATCGAAATAGTAAAAGGGTTGAATTAAATTAATTTGTAGGAAAAGAAATTTACTTGGATTATGAGCTTCCGGATTCAGGTCCATGTTGTTATCGGGCGTCCTAGTCGTAGGGGTTCCGTCAATATGATTTAAATGGTGATGCATTTTAATATAAAGATAACGCCAATAAAAAACCTTTCGTACGATATATTTCGATAGCACAGCTATCATCTTCAGGTACTCAAAACCAACTAAAAATATTATGAATTAACATTTAATTTAAACAAATTATTTTTTATTAATTTGTTTAAATTAAATGTTAATTCATAATATTTTTAGTTGGTTTTGAGTACCTGAAGATGATAGCTGTGCTATCGAAATATATCGTACGAAAGGTTTTTTATTGGCGTTATCTTTTAATTAAATCGTTGCCAAATTTATTTAATTATTCATTTTAATATAAATTTTTCGAAAAATTTCTATTATTCTCGCCCTGATATCGTCCTTAAGTAACCTGGGTGTCAATCGAGAAAAAACGCGTGTGTGTCTAATTCTCTTACCAGAGAGGCTCCACTGATACAGTAGACCTGTGTTGCAGGTTTGTCCTCGTAACATATATGTGCCGTATCGGTTATTTTTACTGCTGTCGGAATCACCGCATCTGAGGGATTCTATGTGCGTGACATTCAATGTGTGCATGCCTGTTAAGCTGGGGGGCGTGTTATCGGGTGTAAGTGGTGGTGCCTATTAATTTATCTGTAGTAAGTTTTCCATTCTTTACTGATTTTATCTGATTTATTTTTCCTTGTAGATTCGGGCTTGCTCGCAGTTTGGTGCTAGTTTTTCTCAGTTAGATTATGTCAATCACAAGTATGGATTGAAATTTACATTCTATCAATTTTTTATTCTCATTCATTCAGAATTCTATCCCTTGATATTACGTCATTAGTAACGGGTGGTTATATTGATTTACGTGGAATCCGGTATGTATTTTTATCTGTGTAACGTTTATTTTATTGATTTGTTAGATTAGCGGTTCATGGCGTATTCATTCGTGGAGTGTGTGTGAAGACATCAATGTCGATTGACCTGGGCATAAATGCTTAATTTATTATACAAGTAGGAAATTTCATTAAATTTATGTCATTTATCCTTCCGATTTTTCCAGCTATATTTGGTCGAATGTTACCCGTGAATAGTAAGCAATTTCGTCACAAGTACTGATATGATGGTTCTATATTAAATTATTGATTTAGACTTAATTTTTAGGCATCATTTTCGGCTATATTATAAAGACGTGGGGATTTCTTTCATCGGGATTGTAGCTGGATTTAGTTTTCCCTTTTTCCTGACATCAACTCTCGGTTTATCATGAATAATACGGATTATTTACAGCGGAGGTTTCAATTTGGGAATTCAAATTTATTTTATTTAGTTAATAAATCTGTTGGAGTGTTATTTGTTATTGGATTTAGATTATAAGGAATAACCGACACGTGTACGGATTCGAGTTTCTTTATCTCCAGGAGGGGATCTTTGCAATTGGAATATTTATCTGGGATTTTAATTTATCAAAAGTGTGGTGAATTCTCCGCTCCTTGATGACTTCCCTATTCTCATTCAAGGGATTAAAATATATCTCGAAGAAATTTAGTGGAAAGTCTAATGTTATTCATCTTTTATTTGTAATCGATTCTCGGTACTTATTCATTGTTATTACGAAATCTTGTGGATTTTCTTCAACATTTAAACGTCTATGATATCTAAATCGACTGATTTATGGATTTTATAGATTTTAAATTCTTATCCTATATTGGTTCTAACATTACATCGAGAGTTTTTAGTTACTAAATTTTATTTCATTTAATCTCTTTTGGATTGATTTTGATCATTATCCGGAATTTGCGATGACTTCTATACTCACGAGACCTTTATTTTCTTTTAAAAAGGAAAAAATTTTTTTTTTAAATTTACAACCATTATACTATTTTATTCTCTCACTTCCCGCCTTAACTTACACCAACGAGTGTTTACAACAACCGCATTAAACTTACATTTACCCAAGAAACTTTTATTGACTCTCGATATAATGTTAGGGCCTTACAACAATTGCAATAGGGTTACATCTACTTAAGTAATTTTATTGACTCTCATTTTGATGTTATTGGTTTATAATAAGGGGGAAGGTACCTTTCCCTTGGTTGACCTTAGGCGCATTGTGTTTATATTATAGTTAATGAATGCCCACTGGACTACTCGTGTGATGATTTTGAGCCGTATGTAAATTCAGTTTAGGTCGAGTTTAAAGAAATCGAGAGACAAGGAGATAGCCAAAAGACTACTTCCTTATCCTTCCCTTCTTCTATACGGAATAATATTGACGTTCCGACCCCTGCGTTCCGCACGCCGGAGTCTTCACGGGCACGAATCATTGGCGATATTCCACGCACTTACACGAATTCGAATAATATGTCTGATTTTAATGACTTGTGATGTGTCTTTGGCTGTGGGCCGGAAAAATTTCGACAATTAAAAAAACAATTTATGCATTATAAATAATTTATTAAAAACCAAATTTAAATTACCCGATACATAATCCAATCTATAAATTCAAAAAAGAAAAATCATAAATATATCGCTCTCCCCACGCCGACACCCAAGCAGAGCTCTATCAAGGTTACGAGGATGCGATGTGGAGAGAGTTTTAAATAAAACTCTCACTTACATAGGTTTTTAAAGTTTCAAGTTGATAAACTGATTTAACGATTAAAATTGTGTAAAAATGAGTCGTTATATATACCTATTTTTTGGCCCTAACCTTGCGTGTTCATTTTGATTTAGTAAAACAAAATTCGACCTTGGAATTTTCTAGTGTATTCTAATCTTAATTTTTATTATTTTGCAATTTTATTTGATAATTTTTCTTTTGAAGTTTTTATTGAATTATTTCTAATTCAAATTCTTTGATTTTTATTTCATTTTTATGAAATTTCCCATTTTTGTTAAATTATCAAATTTCGGTCAAATTTGTTAGGTTTTCGTGTTATGTTTATATTTATATCGTGCGGATCTTGTTGCTTTTTGTTATTATTTTAATTTATTTTTATGTTGATTATTTTATATGTAATTGTCTTCTTTCTCATATTTTGATAGGGTTAATTGGTGTTTTAATAGGTTTGAATTTAAATCTGCATGTTGTGTTTGCACGTGTGTTACCGATTCATTTAAACATTTACAAGGCCGTTTGAGTTCTGGCCCAACACTGACATAACTTGTCTTCGTTGGGTTGATGGCGAGTAGAGATAAGCACTATAATCGAAATAGTATCTTTAAAACTACTCTCAAATCAATGAGGACTTCGCGGTCGTCCGCGTAAATGTCTACAGAATTTTTCTTGCAACGAGGTATTTTGATATTTTTGTTGAGATAGATGCTAATGGAAGGATATAATGTGTGGAATATATACCAAGAGGAGGGAAATATATTAAATGCAAAACTATAAGGAATATCAACTGAAATACCAAGGAAATGAATACTGTAAAGGAGAAATACTTAAAGATGGTTTTATTGAAATTATTTTGTCGCAAAGGGAGAAATAGACTACAATTTATTATTTTCCTAAAGCAAAATATCCAATGGTTAATGTTAAAGCAAACATCCTACTGTGTGAAATACCTGACTATATTACATGTTTTTTAACGAGTTTATTTTTAGGTATTTTAATCCAAAAAAATATATTGGCTTTTAAAACTAGAAGCACTGATTTGTCAAAATTGACACATGACAAACTTCATAACTATAATTCATTTCACAATGAATTTGTATGACAATTATTTATTTTATGCGCTTATTCAGATGAATATGATATAGTTTATTTATTCTGATTGATATAAGCAATATAACAATTCTGCGGATGTGTCAGATTCGAGAAAAATACTTAGACTTTTTAACGGTAGGAGACTCAAGATATTTTTTATTTTAGACTTTTTTCTCTAAAGTCAAAAATACACCCAAGCTCAAAACAAAATTTAAAAAAAATTTAAATTTAAAAAGTAAAAATTTAAAAAATTACTTCGTTGAAATTAAAAATCGCTTCATTAAAACAAAAACAATTAAATTAAATTTGTTTTCAACCCTTCCCGTATTAAAAATTATATTTTATGGAGGGGTCTCCAAAAAAATAAAAATTACTCACTTTTCATTAGATTTTTCACTTCCTTGAATTTTGTATCACTTTCTTGTTTGAACTTAATTTTTTCCATAAGATTCTCGATTGAGGTATTCGCCATTTAATTTATATATTTAATTCGTGATTTAGAGCTTTTAGCATCATCGTGCTTTGTTTGACGCTGTAAACACAATAATTCACCAATTCCTGATACTCCATCAGCATTACTATGTTTGCTGTTGTATATTCAAGATCGAAACCATATTCTGATAGATTTGCATCCAAGTTTGGAATTGAAGACCTATTGGTTTCTTCGATGTATTCATGAAAATCAAGGCCTTTTTATCTGTTCTTGCTATAAATCTGTTTCCATACAAATACTTTTTGAAACACATGACATACTCATGTAATGCTAATAATTCTTTTCTAGTCACACAATAACACTTTTCATGTACTGACAGATGCTGTGATACAAACTGCTTCGTCACCATTTTCTTTTATTTGAATAATTTGATTGCTCCAAAATTAGGATCTGTGTCAAAAACAAACATGAGATTCTTTTTAGGATAATCTAAAATTGGTTCTTTGCATAGTTTCATTTTTAACTCATTGAAACTTTTTTCACAACAATTTTCCTACTGTAAGCTTTTATCACATCCTAAAGTTGCTGCGTATAGTGCCACCGGTATTTCGTCATACCCTTTAATAAACATACGATAATAAACAACTAAACCAAGAAATGATCTTAATTTAAACGAACACTTTTTCGATTTTTAAAATCTCTTCAATCTTCAAATTATTTGTTCTAATTCTTTTTGAACTTATAGTGTGGCTGAAAAATGTAAGTTGTTTTTGATAGAATTTGCATTTTTCTGGGTTTACTTTTAATCTTTACTTCAGAATACATCTAAAATCTTCTTCTTGTATTTCATCATGTTGCTTCTCCGATTTTCTACATCGTCAACATATACAATAACACCGTTGAAAATTAAACCTTCCAGAAGTTCATGCATCGGTTTTTGGAATGTGGCTGATACTGTTGCTATACCAAAAGAAATGAGATTAAAACCAAACTGTCCTTGTTTAGTGCTCAATGCTATATATTTCGTAGAGTATTCATCTAATTCTTCCTGTTAGTAGGCCTGTCCAAGATTTATTCTCGAAAATATCTGTGAGTCAGCTACGCAATCGATCAACTAATGTATACTTGGCATTGGAAACGTAAATTTCTCTGTAACTGCGTTATGTTGTCTGTAATCCACAAACATTCGTATTGATCTGTCTTTCTTTCCAACAATCATTAGCGGAGAGTTCCAATGGCTTTGGCATTAGGTTACCACTAAGGTTTCAACTAACTTTCCGACTAATTCATCAATTTCATGTTCCAAATTCACTGATTGGTGACGAGGATGTTGTAAAATCGGCAGTACCTTAAAATTAATCTTATAACTTAAATGTTTTTGTGACCAAGATCAAATGTCGAAGCCATAAATATTGTTACATATTTTTGCATCAAAACCTTTAGCTTGTTGCCTTTTGGATCCTGAACCAATTTTAACGCGTTCCTTATTCTATAAAATAGTTAAATAATTTTCTAAAATCATTGAAGCATCAATATTATTTACTTTCATCAGCGTTATACCAAAGCTCTTCATAACATCAATTCCGCCAATAAAATTTGGATTAATTCTTGTAACTATCGACATTTATCATTCCAATTACCATTTATCCATGTTAATTCCATCGGTTTTTCTCCCATTTCAGAAAATAATATTTGTATTTTTTTTGCCAATTTTTTGCCAAAATCATTTACTCATAACTGTTAAAGCAGCTACTTAATTCCATAGCATATCAATTTCAAACTTTCCAACTTTCATTCTGCTCAACTGTCTTCCATCACGCGTCTGATACATCATATATTTTCTATCTTCATTTAGATTTAAATTATTATTTATTGGTTCAACCCCATTGACGAAATGTAAGCAAAAGTCTTGGTCTCGTTTTTTTGTTGCATCACCTTATCTATTGCATCTTCATCGCTATGCACATCAGTATTTTCGTCATGAATCCACATAACTAATGGCTTCCATTTGTCAATAAATGACAGTTTCTATGTGTCCATCTTTTCCACATATGAAACATTTATTTTTCAATGGGAATTCAAAACGTAAATGACTACTGTCACCACAACAATGACTTTCCATTAATATAACTTTTTCAATAAATATCACAAATTTAAATAAATATAATTTTCCAATCAATTATTAGGTTTTCAAATAAAATTTTCATTAATTTAAATAAATATAACTTTTCACAAATTTAAAAAAATTTATGTTTTCAAAAATTTTTCATCAATTATAACTTTTCATCGAATATAAGTTTTCAATAAGTTTTCAATATAAATTTTTCAATATCATAAATTTAGGTTTTTCAATAAATTATTAATATTAGTTTTTATTTAATCCAAATGGATTAAATAATAATAAATGTTAATAATAATATTAAAATAATAATAAAAAACTAACATTTATCATCGCTATCCTCAGAAAAATCATCATTCCCCGAAAAATCATTATCCACAGAAATGTAGGCATCATTGTCATTCCCCGAAATGTAGGTATCGTCATGATCCAAATCTACTAAAATGTTTTTATTATAAAGAAAAATAAAATTAAAATTTACCCACATCATCATAGATAATAATATCATCTTCGCTATCATTGATTATAATTATGTCATTTTCTAAAAGATTCATAATAATAATTTAATAATTTAAAATTAATTTACCACTATCATCTTCGATTAAAATAACTGCGCGATCTCGAACATCGTTTTCGGTCACAGTGAATATACCTTAATTATTGAATAATAAATATTAATAATAATAAAATAAAAATATACCGTTTCCATCGGCTAATAGCTGTCTTAAGATACTATAATTTTGGAAATTGTCAATGTTTATAAAGAGAATCAAATTTTCAGGATTTAGCCAATCACATTTTAGAAATACACACATATAGGCGAGAGATTTTGATGCATGCAGTTAGACATATGTTCTTTGTAAATCACATACAAACAAAAGTATGTATGTGTTTTCTTTGTAAATTACATACAGTCTTGAGTGTGTATGCATGTTACTAATCACGCACTTATCATGCACTGGCTTTGTGAATCATGCCATGATCATGCAGTGTAAATCATGTGATGATAATTCAGTGTCTTTGTAATCACGCATTAGCACTGGCTTTGTTAAAATTAATTAAATATTAATTAAACACATAATAATAATAACAATAATAATAATAATAATAATTATAATAATAATAATAATAAAAATAAAACATAGCAAAACATCAATACATTTATTATACATCAAATCGCTTGGATAATAACCAAGTTAAACAATGTTGACCACATGTTATTGTCCATGGTTTTTGATACATAGTGTTGGGCTCAGAGCCAAAATTAAAACAAAATTACAAAACCAATTTAAACAAAAAGGTGAAAATTGTATAAATTAAAACAAAATAATGAATGTTGTTTGGAAATTGTCAGTATGGCTGCTGTAACATAAGCACGCACCGCAAGAAGAGACCAAAATTGAAATAAAACATATTAATTAAAACAAATTAAAAACATAACAAAATTAAATAAAAACAAATAATTAATTAAAATTCGTAAAAAGCCTACAGCTGCATACAGAAACATACGATAAAAGAAATAAACTGCCAAAACCTTGCAATAAGAAAAAACACAGGCAGAAGAGGCGACCAGAAAACAAAATATTGGGGTTAAAAAAATAATATTGTAAGAAAATAATAATAAAAAATAAAATCCAACAATAAAATATTAATATATCAAAAAATAAAGAAAAATATATAAAAAATTACAAAAATATTTCGAAATAAATAAAATAATTAAAAAGCCCTAAAAATGGCGAAAAATCGCCCATTGGTCGCACACAGGCACAAAAACACTATATATATGGCAGTCATTTTCATAATTTTCAGACATTTTTTCAGTCAGGAGACTACTAGACAAAATTTTTAGACTTTCTTAGACGAATCGTGAGTCATTTTTAGACAAAGTGTTTATGCAAATTTATGCCAATTTTTACAATTTGGTTGCATGACTGTGGATTGTAAGTATTGTTTTCCTGTATAAATATATATTTCTGAGTTAAAGTTTTGATTTTATTCTGGATGGTCGTGGAATCTTTTGGTGTCACTGACAAGTCCCCCTAAAATCTTATTTATATGTATGTATCGAAATAGCTCTCGATTGGGCAGATCTAGGTCCGGCTGGTGGATTAAGTTCTCTAGTTGTGATCGTGGGTCGCGCCTTTTCGAAACCTCGGTAGTCCGCAGTAGGGTCTGGCAAAATTGCACAGGACCTCCACGCAGGGTATCGTTGAACGACTCGCAACGGCCGCTGAAAATCGGCCGAGACGAGCAGAAATTAAAATCAAGGGAAGTGCGACTTTAGTTAAGGGGGAATAGAGTTTTGAATGGGAAATTTAAAACTTTTTTCAGAAAATTAATCAGAAAATCAAGTAGGAAAGGATAGGATATTGTAGGAATGTAAAGTTGAAAGTATTTTTCCAAAAGTTGAATGATATAATCTGACAGAAGAGAGAAAGGTTTATTAAAGTGACCCCAGAGGGTTGTAACTACTTAAAATCATGGGAAATGTACCGAGGGTTAAGGAATTGTTAATCAAAATTTAATATAGGGAAAGCTAAAGGTAAATTAGGAAAAATGTAGACGATACCGTGATTAAATAAATGAAATAGGAAATTTACCAAAAAATAAGGGAGGAACGCTGCTCAAATTTTTGAAGGATACATTTATAAATAATGAGTAAAGATGACACATAGGTATGGGAATTGTAGGAATAGACGAGTAAGGATCAGGATATAAATAGAGAAAGACGTAAGACCTTCCATCGGCAGTCAAAAACCCAAAAGTGAAAATATCATGAGGAGTAGTTCTAGAAATGGAGCTCACCTGCTCATGAATTTTCAACCTCTATGTACAGTACCAACATGGAAATCACCATGGATACATAGGAGGGATAGAATAATAATCTTGATGGCGTTTAGGGGGTAGATGCACAAAAACTCTAGAGAAAATAAATTTAAAACCAACCCCATTTGCCAACAATAGTTTTATTATAGACAATAGGTTTACCCATTGTTTGCAGTTTCGAAACCATTAAAGCCGGATAATAGAAACCCCTAAGATCAAATACAAATATCTTGCTAGGTTTCATATATATTGCTAACAAATGTTCTCCACCAAGATGAGACCATTGAGTATTGACGATTATGACTTTATTATTTTTGTAAATATGGAATTTTATCAAGATGAAAAACCCTTAAAAATTCATGTCCTAGTATTTGTTTTCCAATTTGATAGACCTGAACAGAACTACATCAAATATATTAATAATACATGAAAAACTTACTCCATGACAAATTATCATAAATTATCTATACATTTATACTATTCAAACCAACAATGTTTGTTCAAACTAGTACTGTTCTGTTTGCAGTTATTTGAACATCATTTTCAAATACTCCATATATTACAACATGCACCGGTTCAGTTGTAGGTTTAGCAAACTTTATATCTAATCGTACATTTCCATTTTGAGGTAATTGACTCTGATTTAAATCAAAATCGGGTGCCAAAACAAATGTAAAGAATGAAAATTTGTTTTTCAAATCATCAAGAGTTATACCACAATTAAGGTTTTTATTTAAATAACCCATATTTCTCACTATACTCTGCATATATGTAGCACAATAATTATCATTATCGAAATCTTGAGTATATGCTTCTCTATAATCACTAATACAGAGGGATCAACACGAACTCTTCTCACCAAAAATTTGCATCAACTAATTGAAGAATTGATGTTGTGGTAACACTTGTTAGTGATAATGCCGACTCAGATCTTTTCAATCTAATGTGTACATTAACACCTGGGAGTAAATATTTCGGCTGATCCATAAAAGCGTGTTTCAATGATGAGTACATGGTAAATAATTTTGAACTCTTAATCCACATTTTTCTACCGTCATCACTGCGATAACCCATTGGAGTTAAACATGTATTTTTAGTATCGCTATTGTAATTTATAATAGTTTCTATTAGAGCTTTGTGAATATATGTACTGTTACCACCCTCAATCTTGATATTATTAAATCCAAGAACTGCATCTTTAAAAAGTGTATGAAACAAGAAATTATTTGGTATTACATTACAATGTTCACCCAACGGTTTTCTATCGTTATCTAAAACTTTGATCTGAACAGTTAACAATGTATCGTTCAAATCTAGATATTCAATTTGTGAACCATAAATATAAAATTCAATATCAGTTCTACTATTTATAATAGAATTCATCGGGAATACTTCTTCAAAGGCCCCCATTTCAATTATCGCCTGAGGAGATGGTCTATCAAATAAACATAATTCAGATTTAACACAAATCATTTTTGAAATATAGTTCCATGTCCTTTCATTCGTTTGTTTATATGTTTATGAGGTCTTTTACGTTTTTGAGCTGGTTATGGTCTCGGTGCCAGTTTTTGAAACATACCTGCAACACCCGGTAGAACTTTCCCTAACTCGGATAATGCATTTGATTTCAGAGATTGTAATATTTTCTGCTCATTCATTATCACATCTTTAGCAGTTTTCATACCAAGACTACCAATGCGTTTAAAAATAGGAAGTGCAAATCTACCAAGAGTTCTCAACCATCCTGATCCATACTGTTTACCAATAAAATATGGTAATTCGCCACCACTTTGGCTACCACTATACATACTAATAATATCGTTATTGGCCATCTAATTTACGAAAATGTAATGTCAAATGAGTTTTTGTATCTTTACTAAATTTAATAAATTTACCGCTATCATCACAAAGGTTTAATTCTATATTGTTTATACATGATGTTGATACCGGTAAGAACATAGGATTATCGTTATTTATATTGACAACTTCATCCTGGTAATGTTTATCAACCCAAACAGATTTCAATAGATGAACCAAAGAATCACCAACAATTATAGGATCGATGATGTTAGTATATATGAAGTTTTATTATTTTTGGTTTGCGTACACCAAAAGCACTTGCCCGATATGTTTGCTTATCTAATCCCAATGTATTAGCAAACTTTTTGTCAAATGTAACTTCAGAAATGTTATTATTTAGACTGAATATACATATTCCATCTTTAACAAATTCAATAGTTTTAAATATATGTAAACAATTGAATGAAATATATTTATGTAACTCTTCAAGTGTTTCAATATATATATCTTTAGTAAACGTAAATTTATCTTCCACCTCATTAATATATGATACAGATATTTTTATGTGTTCATTCACAGGGCCGACATCAATAAAAGTTATGAAACGTAATGAGTATTCAGTACCAGGAACAACAATGTTAAGCTTGTCACTACCCATTCGCTTGGCATCCTCAATATTTTCAAACTTTATTGTAAATTTACTAAAATCACAACTAACATTCAATCCATCTTTGAAAAGCATGCCACTATTTTCATCTAAAATTTAATTCGGAATATGACAATATCGATCAATATTATTGATTGAGAAAATACCACTACATGTTTTGGGAACACGCTTCTTGTAATTGATTTTACAATGACTATAAAATAGGAATGTGTTGTACATAAATGTAACGTTTTGCAAAGCAACTTCTCAATTTCCATGTAAATAAATGGAATTTTGAAGATCAACCAAAAATTTACTTGCTTGATTTTCCGGATGGATTAGTGGAAAACTATTGCTCGTTAAAATAGTATGTAAACTCAATTTACTAGGTCTTTTGATGATATCCATGAGGGTTTTTGATATCCGTGCCATTTGACATAGTATTGTTTATCCTTACCCACCGTTTTAGTTTTCAATATTTTCTGAATTCTGAACACTGTAGGTTTGAAAATAACTTGTAATTCCTGTTCATAAAATTTCCCCTGTATTAGATCTTTGTCACTGTCTTTAATAACATACATTACAAGACTCTGTTTAATATTAATTTTTGTAATTCGAAATACTTCATCACTCAAATTACTATCGAAATTTTTGATGAAATATGAACCAGATATTTTACTAATTCTAACATAATCACTAACTTTATATTTTGGTATTGTAATTTTTACAACTTTTTTAGCTTGTACTGGTGTTTTTGAGCTGATATCTATAGGTCTTAATCCATTCAGACCTCGATGTGACGAATTATTATAACTAACAAGTATTTTCGGTAATACATTTATCCATATTTTATTACCTTGATGCACAAAATATTTCTTCAATCTATCCTTCAATGTCCGGTTAAATCTTTCAACATGAGCAGCTTTGTATTGAGAATGTACAGAGTAATGATTTATTTTGAGACAATCCAGGAGTTGATTAACTTTACTATTGTAAAACTCTATGCCTATAATAATAATAATAATAATAATAATAATAATAATAATAATAATAATAATAATAATAATAATAATACCTAAATAGGTTTGCAAATTGTCAGGATGCTCATTTTTAAATATATTATTAACTGCTTTAGATATTTCCTCTGCAGATTTTGTCTTTGTTGGTACACCGAGGGCAAAACGACTGAAAACATCAATACACGTTAAAATATATTTATAACACTTGTTAATCTTCGAATACGGTATCATCTCCTTCAAATCCATTTGCCATAAATCATTAATACCGAATGTCTTATAAGCTCTCGTTAAAAATCTTTTCCCCATCGGTTTGTTTAAACTGTACGCAAGTTGATCTGACAACCATTTTTGCTTTTCCAGTTTTGAATTTGGGACTTTTTTCTTTAACTTTGCCACTCCACCGAAACCTGCTTCTTCTTCTGGGTTCGTCCAAATCTTCTCCATTACAACAAGATGATTTAAATTTTAATTTGACATTAGGTAATGATTGCCCTATCGTTTATTGTAATCCACCTAATAATGATATTGCTAATGGTAACATTACTCCGATAAAACCGCCTTGTTGTTTATATATGATTTTTCTCATTTGCTTACAATTTTTATTATTTACTAGCGATAACAAAGGTTTTCGATGTTTATTCAACACTAGTGTCTTAGATTTACTGATTTTAATTGTAAATCATCGACATCAAAATTTGGAAATGATTGTAAAATAGACATTCTTTTCATACTAGATGCCTTTAACAATGCATTAAATATCGGAAACTCCTATGATTTTTCTGAAATTTGTTCTTTTTATTAATCTTTTTAATAGGTTTTTCGAAATTAAATTCATTGTGGCGAAATTCTCGGTTATTAGTTTTTTAGATGGCGTATAACTAGTTTTTTGTAGAACTTTTTCAGTCTTCATTTTCTTTTTAATAGTTTGTCTAAGTTTTCTGACATTTTTAAGACTAGATTTCATAAACATTTTTCATCTTAATGTTTTCAACTTTGTTTATAAACCATGGCACCTTCTTTATTGAAAATATCTGTTTTTACCCTTAAATCGTCATTGCATTGGTGTGTGAAATCAAGAAATATATATCTATGTGGTGATTTTGTAACATCTTGAAATGCACTGATAAGAAAATTACGATTATTAGGGTATGCTTGTCGAGCAAGAAAATCAATAACTGTTGCATCTCTAGGATTCTTGAAAATAACTAAACATTGAACATTTAAATTCCTTGTTCGATATGCGCCATCCTGATGAAATAGATTTTGAGTAATAAAAATCACAGTAACACCAACATGCCGACTGATTTTTGTGAATAAATTATTAAAATCCTTTTCTTTATTAGCTTCCTGATACAAATCATCGATAATGATGACATCAAATTTCCTTAATCGACTTGACCAATTTTTATCGAAACCCTTTACTATTTTCATGTTTTTCAATTTACAGAAATTATCTTGAGTTAATCCATGTTCTTCATCTGCACACCTATGCCTATAAATCTTGTTAAATTTTGTTTGGAATAAATTAGATTTCAGTAATTTACACACAAACATAGTTTTACCACTACCACTTTTGCGACGATTTAATATACCGCATCATTTCTTAATTCCATTATTAATTTTTATACTTATAGATTTTTGTTTATATTATATAATTTAATGAACTCTTTCTAAAAATCATATATATATATAGATTAATATTTCATTATTATTTAATTATGTTATCAAATATAAATTATAAAGGAACTTTCGACGTGCCAAAAATGATGTTTCCGACTGGTAAACCTTAGCAAATTGTAGATAGGAGTGGAAAATACCCTATAATATTTTTCAAATCCGGCAAATGCAGAATCATGTGATGCAAGAAACCTTTAGATGTCAATAAATTACAATATAGAATTTAGGATATTAAAATACAGTCAATTACGGTTACGATGGATATGGAACAATCTATCAATCTATACAGCATGTCAAAAAAATGTTTTTTTATGTTCGAGCCTGAATTATTTCCTGCACTGAGGCTTTTAAAATACAACCCAATGTGTGTTAACGTGTTTTTCAGTGGGAAAATAGTCATATTAGGGTTGCGAAATCTAGAGTATAAAAATATTGTTACAGACATACACAATGAAATCACGGGATTGGTCGATATCTGATTGGCTAATGAGTGAATAAAACAACTTGGTTATTCATTTTATTTCATTTTAAAATGGAAAATACAATGCCGAAGAAAAATATGAACGATATACAGAGGAAAAATAACAGTCAATATGGTAAATTTATTATTTATTTATTTTCTTTTATTATTATTTTATTTAGACGAATATGAACCAATAGTAATAGAAAGAATAATATTCTATTATCCACAAATGAAGGAGATTTTGAAGAACCAATTTCTTGCAATGTTTCAACAACTCATATTCGATGAAACCCGAATCCGAATCTCAGAGCTGATCAATCAGGCTCTATTGGAGAATAAGCTCAACAGAATGGTTACGGAAATGGCAACAGAATACCCAAGTATTTTAGAGTGTAGTTGCTGTAATTTCCGTTTCCAACAGTACGTTGAATGAAACATATTCAAGTCCATAAGGAATTTTTGAAATTCAAACTTGTAAGAAAATAAATGTTTAGTGTTTGATTTGTTTTTGTTTTATTTTTGTTTTTAGTAATAATTTTATTAGTAATAATTTATACTATATTGTTTTATATAATAAAAGAAATAATAATAATAATAATAATAATAATAATAATAATAATAATAATAATAATAATAATAATAATAATAATAATAATAATAATAATAATAATAATAATAATAATAATAATAATAATAATAATAATGTAACACATGATGATACAACACATAACACAAACATGCAACAACGATTCTGATTGGTTAATCAGTATCTATCAAGGGTATAAAAGCAAGTCACCACCTTAAAAAGATCTTAAATCAAACATGACCAAGAAAATAGTGAGCTCTGCTATCAATGTCCAACCAGTTCAGATGTTCCACAATTATAAAATGTATTTTTTAACGGCGCCTATCAATATGCAATTGTCAAATCCAGTCAAACTCAATCGAACTCAATTTCAATCTCTCGATGGGACACTCTCAATGATAGATATCAAGGATATTGATACGGTTTTCAAAAAAGATCAATTCGAATTCACTAGTCAATATACCATATATTATTATGCATTTACAGAAATAGGTTTTAAAGAACAGGAAAACTGGTATTTAACAATCGCAATACAAGTATATAAAGCTGATCAAAATGATGTGATTTCTCCAATATGGAAAATTGTTACTGCTAGACTTTCACAATTATTTTAATGTATATAAAGTGTTTAATGTTAGTAAATGTATTTAAACAGATTTTGTTTTCTTTACAACATATTCTTTAAATAAAATTATAATTAGTTTAAAAATTGTTTAAAAATGATAACTGAAAAAGGTAAAATATAAAATAATTAATTAATTAACCCTTTGTGTGATAAACTCGAAGAAGTTACCGGTGTAAAAATTAGAGATACGTTGACTTTAGTTGAAGCATTGAGTAAAGAAAATTCATGTTGTGATTCAGAATGTCAGACTGATGATGATGAAGAAATTGTTAATGATGAAGCAATTATTAATAATGAAGAAATTATTATTAATGACGATACTGAAATTATTAATAATGAAGATACTGAAATTATTAATGATGAAGAAACCCCAATTTTAGTTGAACCTAACGAATTTAAGACTTGTGTTGACCATGTTATTGAAAATATAATGATAAAATATTGTGGTGATGAAGCATGTACATGTAATAATCAATAAATCTTTAAAAATGTAGTTTTTTATTAATAATTCAGTAAATAACAAAGAATAATACATTTATTAAAATTTATGGTAAACTTTATTACAGATATACATGACCAATGCTCCAGTTAATAGTTTTAAAAAAAATTTGCAATTTGAAAAATAAATATCTGAACGTCTGGATTCTACTGCAACTTGAATAATTGTTACCCATCCACTGTTTGCTTCTACCCATGGATCAATTTTTGTTTCTATTACCTAAATAATGATAAAAATAAAATAATAATATAAAGTAATATATCTCTATAGACCATTGGAAATAATTTTCATAGTCGGATCCGGATTTTAATATCATGTGTTTCATATACATTAATCCTATTATTCGCATCTATTTATTATTTTCATCAAACATATAACTAAATATCGATTGGAATGAATTTTTCTTTCTCTCCAATGTTGGCAGTTTGAGAATAGGCTCAAATTGGATATCTTTTTCAATTTTCTCGGTACGGTTGACCATGAATTTTATGTTTTTAATGATATCATCTTCATCTCCATTATTAGCAACCAGCTCATTCAACAAAGTTATAAAAAATTTAGTTTCTGGCATTTTATAAAAATATTTGGAAGTGTAAGCTTATTTATACTATATTCGACCAATCAGAATCATGCATGGACATTGCATTTAAGTTGCAATGTCTTTATTTAAGAAAATATGTAAAAAAATATAATGGAAATAACAATGATGATTTGTTGCCACTGTTTAGCGGTTGCATTGGCTGTTAAAATTCTTTCATTATACGATTGAACTGATCAGTTGTTTTATTAGAATAAAATTTTATACTATATTGAACTTGATTTATCATTTTCTTCATTAAGTTTACGATTTTCATTTAATTCAAATATTGATTTTCTTAATTCATTTTTGATAATACCTATGGTCTGATTTAGATATAGAATATCATCATATATTGCGTTCCGAGCTCTTTTTAAAGTTTCATAATCGAGTTCAAATCGGA
Organism: Schmidtea mediterranea; assembly: GCA_022537955.1. NCBI lineage: Eukaryota > Metazoa > Platyhelminthes > Tricladida > Dugesiidae > Schmidtea > Schmidtea mediterranea. The sequence goes on along the minus strand of CM039679.1, from coordinate 138,258,567 downwards.
CTTCTAAATTACTCATTCTTTCAGATAATCTTTTGACTGGAGTTTTCAAATATCTAGGTCTATCTATCATATTCAAAATATCCATCAACGCGGCTGTAACTAATTTTATTTCAATTTTTATCATTAAAATGGATTTTATTGTACCGAGCGCAGTTCAAGCTATGAACGAAATTGAACATTATGGTAATTTATAATAATAATTATTCTTTTTACTTGTTTTATAGATGATTATTTTAAAGATATCAAAGAACATCTGGAATTCTATTATCCAGATATACATGAAATATTGAAGGATAAGCCAGCATCAATGATTCCAGACTTGGTCTTCAATTATACGTCGATATGGATATTTTCTTTAATCGATGAGTTCCTATGGGACATCGAACAAAACAGAATGTTAAAGAATATGAAACCAGATGACTCACCGAATGACCTTTAAAATATTTAAAATGACCTTGAATAAACCCATGGTCTTTGTTTAAATGACCTCTAAAATTATCATGACTAATCCAATGACCTTGGAAAAATTTTAAATGACCTTGAAAAATTATTATGACTCGTCCAATGACCTTGAATGAGTCATTGTATTTGTTTAAATGACCTTGGAAAATATAATGACTTATTAAATGACCTAGGAAAAGTTTTAATGACCTTGAGCGAGTAATGGTCTTTGTTTAAATGACCTTGAATTTTTTCGGATGAGTCATGGTCTTTGTTTCAATGACTTTGAAAGAGTCATTGTATTTAGTTCAGGAAAAAATTTGTATTTTTGTATTTAGAAAAAAATGTTACCCCGGGGGGTGAGTATGTTGTCCAGCGGTGACATGATCTAGTGCTGACATAACCATCTACTTTGTTTCATTGAAAATAATAGTTAAACCCTTGATTTTCATTGCTAATCTTCTAATAATTATATATTCCATTAGAAATAGCTGGAGTATTCTCATAATTATAACTTACTTAATTTCCATAATTTTTGTTTGACATCATGGGTTTGGCACCAATATTTCTGTTTCCAAAGTTTTTGATATCTTATTCTGATATCTTGATACCTGGCTATCTTAATTATGACTCTGACAGCCATGATTTAAATTATTCTGTTTCAATACATCCGAGTAACTCTTCCTTTGTACTTTTATCCACAAATATCTCTGAAGAAGAATATTGTGAATATTCCTGACTTTTATATAATTTGGCCATAATAATAATAATAATAATAATAATAATAATAATAATAATAATAATAATAATAATAATAATAATAATAATAATAATAATAATAATAATAATAATAATAATTAAATTGCTCCAAATCTCCTTTTGTGAAAGATTGAAGCTGTCAAATGTTAATAGAAAAAATAATTATTATTGTTCAATGAAAACTAAAGAATTTAATGTTAATGGAAACAATATAAATTATAAATAATAACTAATAAAACTTAATAAAAGAAATATAAATTTCTTTTTGTCACATATTTTATTTGGATAAATTTTGGCAGACTTCAAAATGAAATGTAAATGTAAAACTGAGTTGCTTTTTTTGGTGAGAGGAGTAAGACATCACAATAATTTAATCAAATTTTGCTGAAATAATTTAATTTTCATCGACCATTTGAATTTCAAAAATTGGATACTAATAATAAATTTAGGTTGGGTCAAGGCTGTTTTATCCAATAGGCACGAGAAGCACTGTGCCTTGCGTTTATGAAACCTTGTCAAGGACCCCTTCAAATTTTCAAGAAATATTTTATCTTATTACACATATACCTCGATTTACGCGTTAATCTGTTTATGTTTTTTAATATACTTGTTTTAGTATTTCTTGTTTTACGATATTTAAATATTTATAATTAGTAATTGGTTTTAATTCTCGTTTTATTACTTATCTTTAATTTTTCCTTGATTTCCAAATTATTTCCTTGATTTCCAAATTATTTCATTGGTTTCAATTTACTCGGTTTTGCTTTAACGTAGAACCTATCCTTCACGTAAATCGAGGGATGGGTGGATTATTATTATTATTATTATACGATAGATTAGGTGATATCCAGTGCTATTCACAATAATATACTAGTTTCGAGCTAATGGCTCTCATCATTACTATGCGGAAAGCGCTCAGATCTCTCTTCGCGCCAGGTAAGTGTAAAAACAGTGTCAAGTTTACACCGTTATACACATCATGATGCACTGGACATTAAATAAGTTTGCAAATTTTGGCTTTAAGGCAAGAAAAAAGACGAATCTTTATATTGAAACTTCATTTCACTTGAAACTATGGTAGATACAATCTTACCTCTGTGAACTACAAGTTAATCACAAAACTGGTAACTTGCTATCAGACTACCAAAACCATTTGAAAAACTAAATTTTATTATTATTATTATTTTAAGGACTTTTTTTGTTTTTCACGTCTGATTTATTTATAAGTGACATAATATTTTCTGCAAAATTTGACAATGAATCAAATTCGTGAATACCTTAAATAAATCTGATTCATTATTATTATTATTATAATTATTATTATTATTATTATTTTTATTATTATTATTGTTATTATTATTATTAAAATGATGGATTTTTGGTTGCACCGTAAATTAATTGTTAAACAAATGAACTACAGAATAAGTGTCCTCTGCAAATTTTGTGAAAATTTTCGCTTGTATATGTTTTTCCTTTACAAAATTGAAAAATATTATTATGTAATCGATAATTTTAAGTAGTTATTTGTTAAAGTTGTTGATATTATTATTATTATTGATGTTCAAAACGGTGATTTCCGGGTAGTAACATAAAAGAAAATTACAGACAAGTAATAATATTATAAGCCCTTGTTGCAAAGAATATATTAAATTGATGGAAATATTTTTGATTATAAAATAATCCTTTTCAATTTTAAATAAATAATGGAAAATCTTTTCATCAATTTAATACTCTCCAACAATGGCTTATCTTATTATTTAGTTGTATTATTATTATTTAATAAGGACTAAGCTACATATTAATACATGTTCTAAAATCTGGACCAACATAAAATCTTTGTTGACAAGCACTATTTTTGAACTTTTTTATAAAGATTTTAATGAAGATTCTTTTTTCATTTTTTTATCATTGTATTATGCTCAAAATATTCTTTACAATCCTCACACTTGCGAATTTCTACGACTATCTATAATTCCAAATTTACTGTAAATTTACCAAAATCTCTGAAGCATTGGCGCAATTTCGAAAGTTATTCGGAGAAACGCGTGTTACATCACGAAACCACCAAAACAAATAAATTTTCATTAATATTAAATTGCTGAGAAGTTGCCAACTTAAATAATAAAATACTAAACTATTCCTGGCATAACAGTTGCAAATCATTGCGACACGTTCTGCCATTGATTTCCCGTGATTTCAAGCGGCAACTGTTTCTGTTTCACGTATCACTGATTTCACCCTAGCACTACCGGTATCATCAGCATCATCGACCACAAGCAACATGATAACTGGGGCTTTTAATTTCATCCGAGCGTGAAAATGATTCACAAGATCATTCTCACATTGATGAATATTTTATATAAATGACCAGAAGCGTTTCATGGAATTGTTAGTGAGGGCTCGAATGATGCACTTCATGAGGAAGTGTAGCTAGATTTTACAGGAAATCGTTGACTCGTGAAGGAAACAGTTAACTAGATATCATTACTGAACTCCGCAAGCGATTAAATTTCGATATGAGTTGGACTCATTTCATTCTCATGTTGTTTTCCCAGTTGCGAGATTCCCTACCAAATGCATCATGAAAAATTAGGTTCTGAATAATTACAAGTAATCAAAATATTAATATAAGAGTTTTCCACTTTTATTAACTGAAAATAATATTTTTGGCATGGTTTACATAAATTGATAAATGACGAATGGACACGTCATTTCCAATAATGTACTAACAACTAACTAGACGCACATATGCACATCCGTGGCACATACTCAGAGGCACGTGACAATTAAAAGGATATTAAACATTAACGGATAAATCTTTTGCAATCAATTGTCATGATCTAACATATAAATGAAAACTTACAATTTCACAATAATGGATATTAGTAGTGGTTTATGTCCCCACTAGAACACGTCCCGCTAGCACAGTACCCTCTTCCCCACCCCCAGGAAAATATCTAGGTTATCTCAGAATTTTATGTAGGTCAAGAAAACATGGTGTGTGTTTAGCTTTTACTCAAATTTACTTCAAAGTTTCTTATTTAAAATATAGGTAGCGTATTAAAAACTTTTCCAACTAAAAATTTTACCAAAACATAATTTAATTTTTCAAGTTGTTAAATACTTAGAAAGATTTTGTTAAATATTTATATATACACTAGAGCCTCGAGTTGCGTCGTTAATGCGTTACAATAAATCGCGACGCATCTCGAAAAAGCGCAATTCGAATTTTAATTTTGTATACATTTGTACCTGTTTTTATATAATAGGTTCCGATAAAATCTGAAATCCATGTTTTTTAAAAAATAATTAGTTATATTGCTACATATTTAAATAAAAAATAGGTATGAATAGATTAACTATTATTTAATAAGTTTTATTAAACCAAAAACTAATGCAAACATTAATAGAATTTTAAAATAATGTAAAATAATGAAACTGTTGTTGGAGCTAGCCCGAGAGCTCTACCAATGAAAACCGCTTTTTCTCCCGCTTGGAAACGTTGTAAAATATCATGCTTTACGTCCAAAGATATTACTTTTTTTATTTCTTTTCGTAGATTTTTTACCATTTTCATCTGACGATCGTTTACGATTCATAACCCTATTCTACAATAGGGCAATAAAAAATATTTCAAAAAATCCAATATAAACCCAAAAAATAATAAAAAACAATAAACAAAATGTAATACCTTTGAAAAATGTTTATATACTGTAATTGATTTTTTAAAATTTAAAAAAATTATTATTAAAAAACCAAGAAACACTTAAACGTTATAATTTATACAAACTAAGAACTAAACTTTTATACTAATAAATACTGAATATAAAACTATTTTATTTGCAGATGCATTTTTAAATAAATCATGGCGTTCTAGTTTCGGTTTAAATTTTAATTTTTGAATATAGACGTTATGCTATTTTTTGATTAAATTTTATTTTAAAATTTTTTTTCGACGCATTTCGAAAATTAGCAACGCAACTCAAAATTAGGTTATCAAAATTCTTGTGGCACAACTCGAAAGGACGCAAGTTGGAACAACGCAACTCGAGGCTCTAGTATATATATATATATATATATATAATAATAATACATACATATAATAAAAATACATACAACTTGTTATACAAATATTTTATACATGGAAAATTTTTTATATTTTTATCATATTTTATGTACTTTAATGGGGATTATTGCTGAATATAGAGATGATGAATGTGTAGCTTCTAAAATAAATTTAATTAATGAAAATCATTCTGTTCTATCTAATATAAATAATGAAATTGATATTCCATGTAATAGTGAAATTCTATTTAATATAAATAATGAGGACGAAGCTCCTTCTATTATAAATAATCAAATTATTGGATCTTTGCTTGAGAATGATACTATAATAGACGTTGATCTCAATGGAGGTAGAAAAACATTAAAATTTATTATATCTGGCGAAAATTTAATAAAAATATCTTTAACTGAAAGACTTAGTAAAAGATTAATATTCGAAATAATAAATATGGGGAGCGTAAAAATACAATTTGCGATAATGATTCGTTTTGAAAAAGATTGTGAGATCAGAGATAATTATTTTTACAATTGCGCGGAAGTTTATACGATAATTTTTTAGTTAAGAGGGTTAATAAACTTAATGAGAAAATCGAAAGGTTGCACACTTGGGAAGTGGGTGACAAGTAATCAATATAGAGGAAATCGATTTTATAATGACAAAATTTGCGCCTATGAGTAGATTTTCCGGTTATAGTTATATACGTACTCCAGCCGCATTACGAGGGAAAAACCTATTGTTAACGTGAAAAATAATGATGATATGTGTTTTTTGTATAGTATACTAGCTATACTAAAATCAAAGTAATACTTTCGAACCGCCAGAGAGTAACAAAATATACAGAATTGAGTTAAATTACGATTCCATCACAGACTGTCCTATGAGATTGTGTGATATTCCGAAATTTGAAAGAAAAAATGCGGAATTAAATTTAGCAATAAATGTTTTTTCGTATAAGCCTACTATATACTCCAGAAGATATTCCTAGTGATTTTGTATCTCACCCCTCCAGTTTGAATATTATACATAGGTCTAAGGTTATTTATTATTACTTAGTAAATGCGATAAATATCACTTCATTGCCGTAACAAATTTAGATAAAATTAATGAATTGTCATTCAACCAATGAATGTGATGTGATGTACAGATAAAGTGTCATTGGTGCCCATATTGTCTTAACGGTTTAAGACTTCAGAATACTTTTAACCGACATGTCGCTCTATGCTGTAAAAATCAGATAGGTACCTCGTTTTACACCCTACCTAAAACTAAATACTTAAAATTCACTAATTATGCAAAAACTATCACTCCACCATTTGTAATTAATGCCGATTTCGAATCTGTTTTACCCGAAGACATAATTTACCATCAAATTTTATGCCTATATCAGCAGGGCTTTTATTAATCAATAATTGGGAAAGTCACGTTCCACTCCAGCGAAAATTTTGATGTCTAAACTACTGAGATAATTGATCCACTTTTGAAATTGCTCAGTTATTGGCTTTTTCGTAGATAACATAAACGTAATTGTTTTGTGGTTCGTTCTCAACTTAAATATTTTGCCCTAAAGATAATGATTAAAATGTTGGTAAACATAGTAAATTGCGAGCAGCTCCTTTCTCGTAATGAAATACATTTTCCCATGACTACTTATTGCGTGTGATCCCTTTCGTAACCATTATTATCTCTTTGTGATAGTACAACCCCGACTGTATCAAACCTAGCGTCTGTATCTAGTATGAAATCTCTTGTAAAATCTGGATATCCCAATACAGGTGATTTCGTCAATGCTTTCTTTATATCTTCTAAAGCCCTTTCACAGTTTTCTGTCCATATTAATTTCACATGATTCTTTCCACATAGTTCCTCCAAAGTTCTGGCTTTCTTAGCATAGTCTTTGATAAACCTTCTATAATAATTACATATACTCAGAAAGTTCGTTAGATTTATTATACACTTTGGCTTCTGGAATGACTTAATTTCTCTACTTTTGATGGGTCTGTTTTTATGTCATCCTTGTTAATAATATGTTCTAAAAACTTTAGTTCTCGCGTAAGTATGTGACATTTTTCTGGGTTTATTCTCAAACCTGCTCTTCCAATTCTTTCTAGTACCTCATTCAGAACCGCACAATGTTGCTCTTTTGTCTCTATGAATATTAAAATATAATCCAAATAAACCACTGTTCCTTTTACGTCGCCCAGCATTTTTCCCATTAATTCCTGAAATGTTCCTTGACCTGCAACTAATCCAAACGGCATCCTGTTCAAAAAATATTGGCCTGTTGTAGTTGAAAATGTTGTCTTTTCTTTTGACTCTTCTTACAGCTCTACCTGATAATAAACATTTCCCAGGTCTATTGAACTAAAATGCTTTGCTCCTTCAATTCTATCTAATATCTCCGCTATATTTGGCATTGGGTACGCTTGCCTATCAGTAACCAGATTTAACTGTCTGAAATCTAGACATAATCTTATGTCTTGTTTCTTTTTTCTTCCAAACACAAACCAGCGGTGTATTAAATGATGAATTACATTTCTTAATAATGCCACTAAACAGATTCTGTATAATAGTAGAATGTCAACCCCCCTCTAGGCTTACGTAATATTACGTAATATCTGACCTCTGTACACTCTTTTGCTATCTGGAGATTGACCTTTGTACACTGTTGCCAGGTGGCCTCACAATTATGTCACGTGACCACTGGTCAGTCACTACACGGAGACACACTTATTAACTAACCTTATAATGTCTCGTAGTTGTGGACCAACACGCCTATTACCTAACCGTTATTATGTCACGTAGTTGTGGACCAACACACCTATTACCTAACTGTTATCAATATACTCTTTAAAAATCTTTGCCTGTTTAAACCTTATAGCTCTATGAATCTTAACAACCTTAACACCAAGAGAAACAAACATTTTTAGAAGTCTCCAATGAATAACATAGTTTTTCTTGGGATAATGGGTGAGCATTAATTTTTCAACTTTAGAATCCGGTGGACAAATCTTTTCAGACGCCACAGGGAATTTATCCAAAAACTCATGTACACTTTCAGGAATTTCGAGATCAACTTCCACCGTGTAACCATATGAAAGCGTTTCAATATCTGTACTCATACACTCATCCAAAATAGAATCAAGATTATTAATTACCCAACTAAAATCACCGAAAGGAAGACTTTGGCTAAGAGCCCAACCATACAGATTGTTGATATCAATATATACCAATTCCATATCATCAGAAGTTTTAACATAATGTTTATTCACAAATGTTATTCCACACCTGATCCCTCCTTCATAGAAATTATATATTCCTATATCAGTAAGGAGTTCAATGGGTTCTTTCAATGCCATCAAAGCAGAAGCATAACTCATTCCAGGTATACCGTAAAAATTTAAGGGATCTAAACCGTTATGTGCAATACTCTTTGAACGAAATTGTTGAAAAAAGTCAGCAAGAAGAAATAAATCTAATTTCAAGTATATCATCATACAATCTAACAAGGTATTGCAATTATTCTCAGTGCAAATCTTCTGAGCTCTCAAATATTGTGATTCTGTCACTTCAGGCCAAATTGGAGGTAATTCAAAAGTTGTTTCCAAGATTTCCAAACTCTTTGCAAAATTATAAGGAAAGATACCTTTACAATCCATTATTGAATCAATAAATACAGCATCTGTCAAAGGAAAGTTAGAAAGAGTTTTAACTGCATTGTCTAATGATGCGCTTATAAACTGATAACTATCAATGAACCTAACTAATACTTTATCGATATGCGCTATCAACGATATAAACTTTTCTGTTGTAGTTGGAATGATATTCAAATCTCAAGATGGAAAATTAATAAGACCATACTTCAAAATGCGATGAAGGTCATAGCCAATAAGATTATGAAAAATAACAGGTAAATGCTGACGATGTCTTCTAACATTACGACAAACACTACAAGTAGCCCCAAGATAACGACCTGAAAAGTGTTCGTAAACTTTAACACGATTTCTAATGGGTTTCTTACAAAGATAACAATTCAAGCAAGATTTAAAAGCATTTTCCTGATTAAATGATAGCGGAATAATGTTTGAATCACAAAAAAGATCAAAATAAGGTTGTATAATTGTTATCGCAATTTCCTCTATCTTTTTCAAAAATTCCAAGACACACTCTAAACCAATGAAACTAAAATACGATTTAGTATTATTAAAGTTATTAATAATTAATAGCCCTGCTGATATTGGTAGATGTTTCTGATGAAATCTTATGTCAATGGGTAAAATTGACTCAAAGTCTGCATAAATCACAAATGGTGGGGTTACTGTTTTTGAGTAATCACCAAACTCTAAATATTTATTTTGAGGAAGAGTGTATAAAGTTGTTCCTACCTGATTTTTGATACATAAGGCATAATGACTGTTAAAAGCATCCTGCAAACGAAAACCATTAAGACATCTAGAACACCATCGACATTGTATTCGTACACTAACTATATCATTAATATGTGAATTCATTAAGCGTTGCAAGTCAATAACAGCAGTATAATGATATTGGCCATCATTTTCGAGAAGTAAAAGATACAAAGGATCAACGTCAGTCACTTTAGTGCGATGAATAATATCCAAATGAGGGTGATGAGGAACAAAATCGTCATTTTCATTTTCATCATTATTAATAACAAATGGGTTATAAGAAAAAACATAAATTGTAAGACCTGGATTATTTTCCTCAAACCTACTTATATTTCACAATCTCATAGAACAGTTATCTATCTCATCATAATTTAATTCATAGCCATACATATTACTACGATCATTTACAAGAACGTCATGCTTCAATAAAGCCAAGATACTATATATAAAACAAAGATTGTCACTATTCTTAATATTAATAATAGCTCTTTTCCCTTTAAGATTAAGAGGAGTCTCAATAAAACCGTGACCAGTTAACCTATTTATTTGGGAATATTTAGTCAAGATAAAATGAATTTCTCGAATTCTGGAAATAGTCCATCCACTACCCAACTGAGTAAATCTTTCTATTTTTTCATTTAATTATCTAACTCCTTCAACAAGAAAATTATCTGAGAAAACCTCGGGGTTATTAGATATAAATTCATCTTTAGTTATATCATCTTTCTCAAATTGGATAGTTACAGCAAATTGAATTTTAACGTTCCCCATTTTATTAATTTCAATTCTTAGCCGGGTAATAATTCTATCTGTTAATGTTATTTGATTAACATTAAATTCGTCAATATTAAATTTTAGTAATTTACGAGATCCTCTTAAATCTAATTCTACAATTGGGTCATTACTAATGTCGACAGAACCACCTATTTGGATGTTTTCCTCATCATCACTAATTACAATTATTTCATTTTTAGATATTTTAGGCGCCCCTAAATCCAAACCAATATCAGCTTTTCTTTTCTTAATTTTAAAATCGTCAGCCTTAAAAATCAAACGAAAGAAATCAAGTTTATTCTGATTAAACTGTGTCAAATGAACCGTATGATCAAAAACGAAATCAAGATAAGGTTGGGCATGGTAAAGATTTCAATGCCATTGAACTGATGACGATAATATTTCTTCGTTAGGTCATGGCATTCATAACTATGATTCACGGATGAATTGCAGTACTGAGGGTATAAGTTGCCTATTTATATAAAAATAATTATAAGTGAAAATTAATTATTTTTGAAAATTATGGTGTAATTAAAAGTTATTTAAAAGGTTAATAAATTACCAAATTCTAACCCTTTAATATGAAAAGGTTAAACTATTTTCAACCTTATGTAAAAGGTTATATAAATTATGTAATTAAATATTTATAAAAATAAACAGTTTACAATCAAATTATCAATCTAAACTAATTATTTTTAAAGATTTTTAATCTCTAATTTATATACCTAATTTTAAATCATTATAATAACTAGAATTTAAAAGTAATATTATTAAAATTATAAAAATTTAATTCTTTATTTAAAATATTACTTAAAAATCATTTAAAAAATTCAAAGAATACTTACATTTAATTTTCTTCTCATTTAATTTAGCATTAATATGGAGCATATTTGATGAAGAATTTTGAAGATTGTTGTTAAAATTTGGAATATTTTGAAAGTTTGGAACACTTTCAATATTTGGAAAGTTTGGAATATTTGGCATGGTAAATTGGAAATTTGGATAATACCAAGGCATGTTGGTATATTGCATATTCTAAATAAATAATTACTAAACATTTAATTTAAATTTTAATCTTACAAAGTTAGCATTCATATTCTACCAATACATTTGACCAGGAAAGTTATTAAAATTCTAAATAAACTTAATAATTTTCAAATAAAATTTAAAATTTACCATATGATTTGTATTTGGTATTTGTTTGGAATTATTCGTATTAGATGAATTATTATTACTGTTCTAAATAAAATAATAATAAAATTAAAATTAAAAATTTTACCATATTGATTATTGTTCGAAGTTGGGTATATGTAAAAAGTGACCATAAAATGAAAAATATATCCTTATATATGAAAAATTACGTTATTACTACTACAATAAATTAACCAATCAAAACACGATAAATTGCACACATAAATTTTTAATATTTCAGATAATCTAAAGCACCAAGTAAACAGTTTTTATAAGCACAATAATCATCGTGTTCATAATATGGACAAGATATGTTTCTTGGAAAACTCTGATATTCTTTTAATGAATACTTTACAATTCTCAAAGATGGAAAATATATTTTTAAAATCTTTTCTTTTGTTTCATCTGTCACAGAAAATAGCTGTTTTTCGATCAGAACCGATAGTACTTAATATACACGTTAGACAGAAAGAATTCTGATCGTTAAGTATTTGATCTTCATGATATTCGTTTGCCAAAAACACCCAATGTAATGGTCTTAAAATATTATTAGTATTGATCATACATAATTCTTTTATAACTAATCCACCAAATTCATTTTCAAAAACACTAATATCAATAAAATAACTTGACATTTTATAATACATTTATTTAAAATCAATACGATTATACATTGAGTTTAGCCAAACAAGACAATGTTGACCACAAGTTGTTGTTAAAGGATTTTGATATCGATGTTTATTGTATACAATTGACTTTCCTATTGTTTGTAATTTACTAACTAATAAAGCTGGATCTTATTTGGTTTCACATATACAGCAATCCAGTGTTCACCGCCAAGATTAGATGATTGAGTATTAACCACTAATGCATTGTTATCATCAAGATATGGAATTTTATCTAAAAAATATACACCAACAAACTCTTTCCCCAACAACTGTTCTCGAATTTTATCAACCTGAATAGAACTAATTAAATAAAATTAATTATTAATTAAAATCTTACTTCATGATAATCTGATTACATAGAGTTACTATATTTATAATTGTACAGTTGCAGTAATTTGAATTTCGTCTTCAAATACGCCATATATTATTACATGTACTGGTTCTTCAACAGCTTTAGAAAACTTTATATTCAATCGTAAATTTCCATTTTGAGGTAATTGACTTTGATTTAAATCAAAATCAGGTGCCAAAACAAATGTGAAAAATGGATATTTTGATTTAAAATCATCAAGAGATATTTCACAATTTAGGTTTTTTATCTAAATAACCCATATTTATCACAATACTTTGCATATATGTAGTACAGAAATTATTATTTTCGAAATTTTGAGTATATATTTCGCGATAATCTGTGTTTTTCGATAAAGATAGTGATTATAATGTCTGAATTTTGAGCTTGAATCAGTATATGAACCGTTGTATTGAGATTCACTTTGAAAAGTTACAAGAATAAAATTAGGTATTCTTCTATCTCCAAATATCTGTTCCTTATAAAATGATGATGCACCTTTACCAATAGCAAACTGAACAATTTCTTTTGTTTTAATTGGATAAATCGCATGTTTCGAATTAAGACCAAGTTGATGACCTGCTAATACCGATGATTCAACACTAACTCTTCGAATCATTAATTTAGCATCTACTAATTGACATTTTGGTTCCCCAGTTTTTGAAAAAAATGATAATGCAGATTCAGATCGTTTCAATCTAATGTGAACATTGACACCAGGAAATAAATATTTTGGTTGATCCAAAAATTTAATCTGTAGTGAGGAACACATTATAAAAACCTTTGAGTCTTTTATCCAACTTTTTCTTTCTTCTGAATTTCCATATCCCATAGGTGTAAGACAAGTATTTTTAGTATCTTCGTTATAATTTAATATAGTTTCAATCATTGCTTTGTGTGCATAAGCATTGTAACCTCCCTCAATTTTAATATGATTAAACCCAAGAATTGCGTCTTTAAAAAGTGTATGAAACATGTAATTGTTTGGCTTAACATCTGAAGTATCCACCAAATTTTTTCTGTCGACATTTACAATTTTAATTTGAACAGTTAATAAAGTATCATTTAAATCCAAATATGCGTTTGGGAACCATTAATGTAAAATTCAACATCATTTCTACTATCAGTAATTGAATTCATCGGAAATATTTCTTCAAATGCACCATATTTAATTACTGCTTGAGGAAATGCATAATTCAGATTTACCACAAATCATTTTTGAAATATATTTCCATGTCCTTTCATTCGATTGTTTATATACCTACCACGTTTTCTACGTTTTGGCATGGACTCACCTGATGCAGTATATTAAGGTTGAGGTTCCTCACTCTTAAACATATTTGCAACACCGGGTATCATTGTTGATACAGCCGGTAAAGCTTTACTAATTTCAGACAGAGCATTTGATTTTAATGATGTTAATATTTTCTTATCATTCATTATCACATCCTTTGCTGTTTTCATTCCAAAACTACCTATACGCTTAAGAATTGGTAATGCAAATCTTCTAATTGTCCGTAACCAACCATACTGCTTACCAATAAAATATGGTATTTCGTCACCAGTTTAGCTATTACTATACAATGAAATATATCTGGATTAATCATTTAATTTACGAAAATGTAATGTCAAATGTGTTTTTGAATGTTTTGGAAAGTTGATAAGTTTCCCACTATCATCACGAATATTAATTTCTATATTGTTTATACATGACGTGGAAAGCGATAAATACATTGGATTATCCAATACAATTTGTACAACTTGATCTTGTTCATATAAGGGAACCAAAGAATCGCCAGCAATTATTGGTTCAACAATGTTACTGTAGATGAACATTTGTTAATGCTGATCATATAACTTTGCTTTATAAATACTCTCAAATTGTTTCACGTTATATGTTTGCTTCTCTAATCCGAGTGATCTAACAAAGTTTTTATCGAATACAATCTCTGTAATATTATCGTGAATACTGAATGTGAATATTTTATCTTTTATTTGAAGAGATGTAAAAATATGAGGACAGTTGTACACTATATAATCATACAAGTCTATAAATTTTGTCAAGTACAAATTATCACGAAATGAGAAAACTAATTGAATTACAGTGTTATATGTTAACTTTATTTTTACTACATTATTCACATCTGTATTTGGTGGAACTACTATTTGAAATGTCTCACTGGGACTTGTAATTATTGGTTCAGATACACCCATTCTTTTTGCACTTTGCGTATCTTCAAATGATATTTGGAATGGGTAGAAATTACAATAAATATGTAAAACTCCTTTGTTTATGTACATGTAACTATGCTCGTTAAATTCCTTTATTGGCATTTCTTCTTTTTCCAGTTCAATAAAGTAAAGACTGCTAACTGATTTTGATACAATTTCTTTGTATTCAATCTTTGCTTTACTATAGAATGGGAACGTACTATACACAAATGTAAAATCTTGCAAAGCTACTTCCCAATTACCCTTTAAATAAATCAGGTTTTGAATATTGACCATAAATTTACTGGCTTGGTTGTCTGGATGAACTGTTGGACAACTATTGCTCGGTAAAATCATGTAGTAATTCATTTTACTAGATCTTTTGAGGATATCCATGATGGGTTTTGATATTCATGCCACTTGATAAAATATTGTTTATCTTTATTCACCATTTAAGTTTTCAAAATCTTTTCAATTCTAAATACTGTTGGTGGAGGAATAACTTGTAGCTCTTGTTCGTAGAATTTCCCAGATACCTCATTATTTTCTTCATCTTTTATAACATATATGATCGGATTTTGAGCTGTATTGATCTTTGAGATTTGAAAATCTTCATCGCTCCAATTGTTATCAAAATTCTTAATGAATAGTGATGCTGATATTTCAGATATTCTTACATAATCATCGACATTATATTTTGGCTTTTTAATTTGTTCTTCCTGAATAAATCTATCTTTTGAAGTTACATCTATCGGTTTCAATCCCTTTAAACCTCTATGAGACGAATGATTGTAACTGTAAATCATTTTCGGTAAAACATTTATCCATGTTTTATTACCCTGATGCACGAAATACCTTTTAAGTTTATCCCTTAATGTTCGATAAAATCGTTCAACATATGCTGCTTTGAATTTTGAAAATACTGAGTAATGATTTATTCCTTTTATTATTTCTTTAACTTTACTGTTGTAAAATTCTTTACCCATATCAGTTTGTAAATTAATCGGTTTTACATTTTTAAACATTGATTTTATTGCTAAAGCCATTTCATTTGCAGATTTTGTTTTGACTGGTATAGCGCAAATAAATCTACTAAAAACATAGATATATGTCAAAATATACTTGTAGCCCTAGTTAATTTTAGAAAATGGTATAATTTCCATTAAATCCATTTGTAATAAATCATTAATTCCGTATGTTGTATATGCTTTTGTTGGAAACCTTTTCAATATCGGTTTGTTCAAACTGTAAGCCAGTTGACCGGATAACCATTTTTGCGTCTCTTTTTTCGAGTTTGTAACTTTTTTCTTTAGCTTTTCTACTCCACTGAAACCTGCTTCGTCTTTTGGATTTGTCCAAATTTTCTCCATTACAACAGGTAGACTTAAAATTAAGTATAAGATTGGGTAATGAAGTAGTTGTACCCATTGTTTATGATAATGAATTTCCTATTACTCCACCTAATAATAATAATGCTAATGTTGTTTATATACAATTTTACGCATCTGCATTCGATTTTTTGAATTTACGAGTGATAACAGTGGTTTTTTCTGTTTGTTTAATACCTTTTTACTTGATTTACTGATTTCAATTTTACCTTTGACAACTTTGACTATAATACCAAGTAAATCGTCAATAACGTAATTTGGAAAAGATTGTAAGATATTCATTCTTTTCACACTTGGAACCTTTAGTAAAGCATTAAAAAACGGAAAACTACGATGAGTTGATTTTATAGACTTTTCATTTTTATTCGGAATTGATTTTGTTTTTAAATTGTGTGAAATAAGATTTTGTGCAGGAATATTTTCAGTTATAAGTTTTTTAGATGCGGTGAAACTAGTCGTTGGCAGAATCAGTGATTCACGAGTCTTTTTAAACACTTTTCGAAGTTTTGATAATTTTGGATGTTTAACACGAGACTTAAGTAGCATGATTGGATGTATATAATATCATTTTCAACTTTGTTTATAAAACGTTGCACCTTCTTTATTGAAAATATCAGTTCTAACTCGTAAATCATCTGGACACTCTGTGTAAAATCAACAAAAATATATCCATGTGAAATTTTGGTTGCATCTTGAAAGGTGTTTATCAAGAAATTTCGATTATTAGGGTAAGCCTGTCTTGCAAGGAAATCAATAACAGTTGCATCTCTAGGATTTTTGAAAACAATCAAATATTGGACATTCAAATTGCGAGTTCTGTGAGATCCTCCTTGGTGAAAAAGATTTTGTGTTATAAAAATAACTGTAACACCTTTATGTCTAGCTATCTTTGTAAATAAATTATTTAAATCCTTTTCTTTATTCGCTTCTTGATATAAATCATCGATAATTATCACATCACCTTGCCGTAATCTAGATACCCAATTTTTATCAAACCATTTTATAATTATCATTTTTATTTTACAAAATTGATCCTGTGTCATTCCATGTTCATCATCGGCTCCCGAATGCCAATATTTTTTATTAAACTTTAATTTAAACCTGTTTGATTGTAATAATTTACAAACAAATAATGTTTTCCCACTTCCGCTTGGACCAACAATTTCTTAATTCCATTTTAAATAGCAACTTTAATTATATTGTTTATATTTGTTTAAATTAAATAAATATTCAAAAAATAATTACGTCATATATGCTTAGTAACATAAATTATAAAGGAGTTCAGTTTCTCACATGAATTTTCGATTTGGGAAACCGCAACAAATTGTAGATCGAAGTGGTAAGTATCCAATTATGTTTTTCAAGTCAGGTAAGTGTCGAATTATGGGATGTAAGCAACCTCTAAAAGTTAAAGATTTACCATTTACAATTGAAGATGTTCAAATTCAATCAATTACAGTAACTGCCGATATTGGAGTAGATATTAATTTATATGATTTATTGAAAAAAATTAATTGTATATATGAACCTGAAATATTCCCAGCTTTACGATATGTTAAATATAATCCTTTATGTGTTAACATATTTGCTAGTGGTAAAATAGTAATTTTAGGTCTTAAAACATTGGATTATCATGAAATTGTTGGAAATATTTTTTATGATATTAAGTCAGTCATTGAAAACGATGAAATCTTAAAGTTTTTACTTAGCATTACCTAACGTAGATGTAATAGTTGTGTATAGTTTTAATTGGCTGTGATGTGTTTGTAATTTGTGTGAATGATTCTGATTCGTTGAAATGAGTCCGATGTGTGTTAAAAATTAGTATAAATACAAGTGAGTTATTCATTCAAATAACAAAATGAGAAACAATTCAACTGATGGTAAGTTTCTATTATTATAAATTGATATGTTTTAATTTATGTTTTTAGAAATGGATATTCAATTCCTTATCGAAAGGATAATCCTCTCATATCCCGAACTAGGGAAAAATATGGTATTCTGGCTCCGGAGGTGGTTACATACAGAATCTTTGAGGCGACTGGTATCAGCATCGAAAAGATTCTTATGGAGTATAAGGAGAAGAAAGAAACTCCAATCAAAACAGAACCTATTTGCGGATCACCCTGCAAATGTTGCACCAATTGCAGGGCGGAAAAGGCGAAATCCGATCTTCTCTATATGCTCGCAAGATGGAGCGAAGATTTTAATTAAAAATAAATTACTTTTATTTGAATTTTGTTGTCTTTCTATATATGTTTTATGGTTTTATTGGTTTTCATAATTTTGTTTATATAGTAAACCTTTTTATTAAAATGAATATGATTGGACGCACACGTGTTATTTTAAGTATAAATAATGAAATTTGTAAATTATTTTCATTTTATTTGCTGTAAATTTAAAATTTTTTAGAAATTGGTAAAGTAAATCTTGTATAATTTAATTTTTTACATTAAGTTAAGTGGAAATTTTAAAGTTTGTGAATTATTTTCTTAAAATATTAAATTTTTTAAATCCAGTGTTCAAATTTAAGTTTTGAGTGACTTATTTTTAATTAAATAAACTATCAATACACTATAATTGTTGTAAACTTAAATTTTCATGAAAATTATTAAAGTTTTATGATTATTTTGATAGAATTATTACATAATATACTACTGACAAAATAGCCAGTAAGCTAAATAATTTAGGATTGAATATTTATTTTAAGACGAGTTTGATGTTCATTTATTATGTTTAATGATTATTTTATAATTTTTTATGTAAGAATATAACTAATAATTGAAAATTTCATTTAAATATAACTTTTTAATATATCACATGCAAGTAACATGAATCAATATAGTAAACGAAACTCTTAAGTTTATATGAAGTAAGCAGTATAATAAAATGAATAGTACTAGTGAGTGATTTTATGACGGGTGCTAACGGAAGGTGTGTGGAAGTTGGTAGGTGTGTGGAAAGTTCTAGAGGTCAGTGAGGACAGTGTGGACAGATGTCAATCTCCAAGTAGCAACAACGTGAACAGAAGTCAGATATTATCTAATATTTCGTAAGCCTAGAGGGTTGTATCTGACGGGCTTACATCCTACTACTAGCCCATAACTTAACTTTCAACTTTCTATCCACGGAACAGTGTACTAATAACTCTTCTTAAAATTTATCTGCTGTAAATTCGTGGCTCATTAGCTTGTCCACCAGACTCTTAATTTTTTTTAAATATACCTCTGGCTCTTAATTCGTCTGCCTGTATTCGAATGCAGCTCTAATATCTTGACTTATTGTGGTATTCTTAATAAACGCTTTCCGCAGTTGTTCTCGATAGTCTTTAATCGACGGATCCAAGTCAAAATATTTCTTTTTAATCTCCTTACTAATCCAGAGTTCAACCATCATCTCTTGACGAAAACCCGTTAATTTATCAACCCGGAAATATTTCTCACATTGCTGGATAAATATTTTCACATCTCTATCCTTTGTTAATTCTTCTGTTGTCAACTTCCTTAATAAAAGTATTAGTGACGTGGTCGACATGTTAGATGCTGTAAAAATTTGTATTCATTCAAAGTTCAAAATTTATTTAAATCAAAATTATATCTTTCTTATTTCTGAAAATTTAAACAAAATTTACAACAAAATTTAAATTTCATTTTATTTAATAACTTATTTATTTAATTAATTTTTATTTTATGTTATATTTTAAAAATTAATATAATAAATTATAATCAGATATTTAAAAATATTTAAATCTAATTTATCAAATGTTAATTTAAGTCTTATTTTTAATTTTAATCATTTTAAAATTTAATTTTATGCCTGTTGATAATTATGCTTAAATATCCTCACTCTACTTATATAAGATTTTCAAAATTAAATTGATATATCACATTAGTATTTTCATTGTGTGTATTTATTTTAATAAGTAATTTTAATAATTTATTGATTATCTTAAATTGATTATATTTAAATTTCTTATTATAACATGCAATCTATACCCAACTTTTGCAATTCTCCACAACATGATGAAAGTGGTTAGAAAATTATGGAGAATTATTATTCCCATACCTATAACTGCCTCACCCATTTTATTTACCCCCATGTAAATACACCCATCAAACTAATTATTCCGGCTTTTATAAGAAACTTTAACACATTTTAACTGTAATAAAAACCTATTTTTAAATTACCTGTAAACGATAATAATAATAATAATAATAATAATAATAATAATAATAATAATAATAATAATAATAATAATAATAATAATAAGAATAATAATAATAATAATAATAATAATAATAATAATAATAATAATAATAATAATAATAATAATAATAATATTTAAATATTACAATAAATAATTAATTAAATATTCTAATTCAAGTAAATATTTTAATTAAACATTTTAATAAATAAATTTTTTTTAATTTTTTAATTTTTTTATAAATATTAAACTTTGTATCATAATAAAATATCAAAATAATGAAACAATTTAAAGAATATCACAGGGTCCTTATAATTATTTAAACCATTCAACAAAATTTTAAAATCAGACATTCCTATTTTACTTTTACAGCCTCTATTGTGATCACTGTAAAATGACAATGTTCTTGAACTCGATTACAGAGATGACGGGTAATATCTCCAATGTATGTGGCATTACACCCATTATATCTAAATTGATAAACGAGATCAGAACCCAATCCATCCACGGTTTTAATTTATTAACAAACATGCTGCGTACCTTATATGAATTAGAAACGATCTTTTAATCTAAATTTATCAAATGCTTACTTAACTTCTAAATACGGCAATAATAACACAAATTAGGCTCATTATTTTTATATACATTTTTACTATTATTTATATCAACACTCAATTCATGCTCATTTATCAAGAATACCTATTCTTTATCAAAAACTCAACCAATTTATCGTAACCTTTTACTGAATTAGCAAACGTAGAAGATAAAGTCGATGAACGATATATCAATCCCTTCACTATATTTCTCTTAAATTTACAAAACCTTTCTGGAGAAGTATAAAGACCAGTATCATTTGGTTTTCTATAATTATCTATCTCATAGAATAAATCCAAGAACGCAATTCAAGAAGTTTAAGAAATGCCCCTCTATCAATAATATATTTATTAACCTTTTGAGTCCCAAATTTCTTTTTCAACCCAGTAAATTTACGTTTTTAAAATTACAGCATGATAATCATTTTTTGCATTTAAAAATTTGAAATATCCTTTGGGTTAGAAGTAAACTATTTATGAAAAATTATTTGATAGTTGTTCTATAATGCAATTTACGTTTCATGAATTTTTTGCTTCAACTTCAATGTTTTATTTCACTGTGAAAAAGGCCTTTTTTCAAAATTGTAACTCAATTAGCTGACGATCAGAATATGATAAAAATTTGCTTTATATCTCAAAATGTTTGCTATTGTAAGTTCTAAATAATGAAGTAAAAACGTTTGATCTGTGCCTCATACTTTCATAAAAAATTTCTCTGGACCCATAGGTCACCCGGGTATCCAAAGGGTTAATAAATTTAAAACTTCGGTTTGATTGTGTTCTGATCTCGTTTATCAATTTACATGTAATAGTTATAGTGCCAAATACATTGAAGAGACTTCCCGTCATCTCTGTACTCGAGTTCTAGAGCATTGTCATTTTAATGGTTTGACCAATATTAGTGATCAAAATAGAAGCAAAATAGGAAAAGTAAATAGGAATGTCAAATTTTAAAATTTTATTTTAAAGTTTTAATAATCATTGAGAACTTGTTATATTGTCAGGCATTGTTGATAAGGTCATTAATTAAGATTAATGTGCTATGACTACGAATATTTTGAATATTTTAAAACAGTTTTTTATGAAAAATTGATTTTTTTTATTTAAAAATCTTTAAATTTTTATATATATTGTAGTATGTAAAATAATTTAAATTTATAAAATATTTTTTTATTATTTTTGGTGGGTTACAGGGTTTCATTGTTTGTTTGAACTAACCAGTGGTTGCCCCCGTAACGCCATACAAAATGATACTAATCGCCACTTGGCACCCGTTGCTAATCAACGTTGGTAATGTGTTCAAGTGGTGGATTGTCCGCAAAAATTGAGTACCATGTGCTAGTACTATAGTTGCTCGGACAACCTTCGGGTTCACGAGCTGTCGATAGAAGACCTGTGCTCGCTTTTGATTCTTAGGTCCCATCATTCTCCTATCTCCTACAAATGTTAACCTATACTCTTATATCATTCATTGTTATGTCTATTCCCATAGTCCTTCTTATCGTTGTCCATGTCGAAGACTTTTCTTTGGCCTGTACACCCTTTGTTATGTTAAATACACCCACATTATATCTTTCACCCTTATCCCTATTATCACTACAGTGTTTCCCATTAATATTACTAGCATTATCATTGTTGCTATTATATGTATTACCCTTATTAATCGTTACTACTAATACCTATATTATTATTTTTATTACTATAACTACCATTATATTTATTGTTATCACTAATATGATTATTACTACTATTATTATTATCATAATTATTATCATCATTACTACAAATACCATGATTATCACTATTATCATTATTATCATTATTATTATCACAATTATTATTATTATTATAATTAAAATTACTCTTATCATTATCGTTATTATTATTAAGATTTTGTAGGGATCCTTCCTTATTCCTCAGCATTAAAATTTTTTATATAGTATTTTTGAAAATCCGAAAATTTTAGCAGCGTTCCGCCCTTATTTTACGGTTCATCCCTATTCTACAGTTTTCGACAAAGTATTTTCATTGACTCGGAAAATTTGAGCAGCGTTCCGCCCTTATTTTACGCATTCCATTTTTGCGTTGCTATTTTTGTTAAGTATTTGAATTAGTTCGGAAAATTTGAGCAGCGTCCCGCCCATATTTTCCGCCTCAACTCAAATTAATTTATTTGATTTTTATTTAAAAACATTATTTTCATGATTTTGGTCGTTCGGATTAATCTTTTTCCGATGGCTATTCATTTTAACTGTTGCAACGATTTCGCAATTTTCCCCGCTATCCATTCCCTCTTTTTGTCCTTAAGATCTATTTATGTTCATTTCATAGTTAATGAGTGCCCACTGGACTACTCGGTGTTAGAGATTTTGAGCCGATTGTTGTTAAAAATTTATGTCAATTTTACAGAAAACGGATGGTGAAGGAGCAGCCAATAAACTACTCATTTACCCTCCAATTTCCCCTATGTACGGATAATATTGACGTTCCAACTCCTGCGTTCCGCACGCTGAGCCTTCACGGGTACATATCATTGGCGATTTTCCACGCACTTACATGCATCTGTACTATGTAGATTTTGCTTTCTTGCGTTATGTGTTGGCTGTGGGCCGGAAAAGGAATAACAAATAATAATTTACCATAGCATTTGGAATAAAAGTTTCGATGCACTAAGGCTGTAGATATAAAATATTTATTCGGCATATTACATCGGTTCGAAAATCCCATAAATTTAATTCGATAAATCATCTATAAATTCAATTGAAAGAACAAAATTATCCATGAATTTAATCTGAAAAATCATCCATAAATTCAATTGAAAAATTACCCACAAATTTGATTCAAAAAATCATCCATAAATTCAATTGGAAAACAAAATTATCCATAACTTCAATTTGCAAAACAAAAATCATTCATTAATTCGATCTGAAAAGTCATACATAAATTCAATTGAAAAATTACCCATCAATTCTCTTCGAAAAAATCAACTAATAATATTGCACCAGTTGAGAGTGATCGTGTTCAGGCAAAACACTTACCCGTGTTAATTGCCTGAATGCACGGCTCTCAACCAGCCATACAACCAGTTATACAGTTCTATAATGAAATTTTTTCTCCGAAAAATAAGACTGAAAATTTGTGAAAACACATCGGTATTTATACCTATTTTTCTCGCGTGTGAAATTTGATGTAGTAAAACAAAATTCGACCTTGTTATTTTCTAGTAAATTCTATTCTTTAATTTTATTATTTTTTGATTTATTTTTATAATTTTTTATTTAAGATTTTTATTGAATTATTACTAATTCAAATTTTCGATTTAAATTTCATTTTAATGAACTTTTATTAATTTTTTCAATTTCGTCGAATTTGTTGTGTTTTCTTGTTATTTTTGTGTAGGTATCGTGCGAATCTTGGTGCATTTTGTTATTATTTTAATTTTATTTTTATGTTTTTGATTTTATATTTATTTATATTCTCTCAGATTTTAAAGTGTTTAATTGGTGTTGTATATTGTATTTTAAGTTATCTTGGTGCTGGGTTTTTGTGCTGTATTACTGATGCATTTAAACAATTCTCAAGGCTATTGGTGTGCTGGCCCAACATTTTAAAATTTTTATTATAATAGAGAATTTTTTTATATTTATATAAAATTTTAAAAATTAGTTTGAAAGTATTAAAATATTTATTAAATATTTATTTATTAAAATATTTAATTAAAAAGTTTGTCCATACTATTTTAGTTGGATTTTGTACTGTAGAATTTGAATTGTAGAAATATATTTTTTTAAATTAACCAATAAGTCGATAGAAGTCGATGAAATTTAAGTGAAAATTAAAAATAATCATGAAATGATCAGTCGAAACAAGATCCTAAAATACGATGATTATGAAAATGGCAATTTGAGAAAATCTCATTTCACGGTGGACCTAACTGCCCCCTTATTTGGATGCATTTCACTTTTAACTTGGCGAAATTTATATTTTCCGTTTGCTCTTACTACTGATGATTTCTTTATTCACATTATCTTTCCAGCAGATTGCTGGCCATATTTCGTAGATTTTGTCGTTTATACCTGATTAGGCATTGGTGAAATTGATAATGCGCGCTGAGCAACAATTTCATAATAAATTTGTCCCTTGGGCCTAATTCCGATTACTAGCGGCTAACAAATTGGACGTCATTAGCACTACAGGAATGACGTTATGAGGAATACTGATTCCAAATACAGATAAGACCGGAAAAGAACATGTTATATTATTATTATTATTATTATTATTATTATTATTATTATTATTATTATTATTATTATTATTATTATTATTATTAATAACAATAAAAAAAAATATTCTCTCAGATTTTAAAGTGTTTAATTGGTGTTGTATATTGTATTTTAAGTTATCTTGGTGCTGGGTTTTTGTGCTGTATTACTGATGCATTTAAACAATTCTCAAGGCTATTGGTGTGCTGGCCCAACATAAAACACTCCGGGGCCCGTAAAATTGCGACCCGCAATTTCTTAAAGATCTAAGTTATGAACTATGCAGAGTTTACATTTTCCATTCAATTGGGTCTACGAGCTACATGGTCGTGACCTTAAAACCCACATGCATAAAAATAATCATACAGTATACATCAATATACGGATTACAAGATGAAGTGAAAGAGGACATACAGTCCGGTCATGATCACACATAAAGAATAGTTAATTGTCTAAGAATCATTAGTTCATTGTTAATCATGAGTTCAATATTCAGTCACTTGGGTATTCGTCTCGCTGATGCTTTGAGTTTCTTGGTTTCCGATTGATTACTTTCTACAGCAGGTTCTGATATTTTGACGATTCGATATCTGTTGTGCGATTTGACTTTGAGATTTTGTTTAGTTTGGGGAATTGACTTCATTAGATGCCGATTGTTTGGAAGATTGGCAGGCTTAGTGAATCTCAGATAAGAAGAATAGATAGAATTTTTAGTTCAAGACTCCTTTCTTGCTGGTTTATTTAGGGTTTTGAGTTGTAAATTGACATTCTAACTTTCGTTTGTTGGTTTTTATTTCTTTGCATCTTGAACTGGGTGAGGTTCAATTGGATTCTGTGGATAGCTGACCCTTTATCATATTATCTAGTCTCGATTATTTTATGATAATTGATCGGTTCGGGATTATTCATGATTCTTTGAGGTTGGTCTGGGTTTCTTCTTTTCAGTTATCAATTTTGGCTGGTTGTTCTCGATTTTCGGTTCTTTTTGTTATTTTGTAGGGTTTCTAAAGATCATCCATGATTATTTTAATATCGTTTCTTGATGGGTGTTTCCTTTTTCTATTGACTTTCGATTTGATTTTCTAGAGTTCTGAGGGTTTGCACGATCTGTTTTTCTTGTGTTAATCCTTTGACCATTGGGTATAATAAGAATTGATCCGTCCGTAATTGGTATCCTTTGGGTTTCTCATATATCGGCATATTTGTTACAGTTAATTTTTGCATCGATTGATTGATTGTGGGGTTTTTCGACATCTTTCTAAGGGATACTAGATTGTATATATGGGTTTATTACTGCCATCTTCTTCCTCATCGCCAATATCATGCTGCTTTCGCATTTCACAAATTTCGAGCTATTTTAATAAGACTCGTTATCATTCCTCTTGATTTTAGGTAGCGGTTCGACTTTCTGTTTCTCTTCCTTTTGATTTCTGTTGCCTTTATTATCATGTCTGGTTTCTCGTTTCTGTGATTTGTATTAACTTTATTTTTGTATCGCTTATCTTCTGTGTTTGCCTTTACTACGATTTGCAAGATCCTTTCAATATTCCATTTTGATTGGCTGCACTTTGTAGTTCAGCCTCATCATCTTTCGTCTTGTCGTTTGTTGGCATTGCCCTTTGCCTTCTCTCTTTCTTGTAATCTGGTTTTCGATTTTTGAGTTGGTTTTGATTTGTTCTCTAATCCTTTCCTTATTCATATCCGCTGTTACACGTCAGTCTTGCTTGGAGTTACGATTCCGTGATATTCATTTTGTCTCGTTTGGCTGCATCTAGTTTCACTTGCAGTTGGTTGTTTTTCTTACTTTATTCCCCGAATTGATTTTTGAGTCTCTTCCAACTCTTTGCTAGTTCTATTTCCTTGTCTTTTTCGTTTAGCTTTGTTTTTCAATTATCCACCTGTTTGTTGTTATTCGTCAGTTTCGCATTAATTGATTCAGTTTTTGTTAAATTATTCTCCCTCGTCTTTTTTGTTGACTGACTTGGTATTTCATCTATTTCTTCAATGCTTTCGTTTCGGTGTTGATACTTCCTTTACTGTTTTGTTGCCTTATCTTGCTCCGATCGTGGATTTGTTATCGTTGTTTCTCATTTTCGTCTTTCATCTGATTGTTCTGGATTCTCTCCAAGTTTACTCTTGTCTCTGATTTCCTTGATGGCTTCGGTACCTCTTAATCGGTTTATTTCAATTTCTGATCCTGATCTGATTCTTGTTTTACACTCATCTATCTAACTAAGCTTTACTGCTTGATATTTGATTGGCTTCCATTTGATTTGTTTCTCCATTTTAACGTAATATCACATCACATGTCTTTCTCATTCCGCTATATTCTTTATCCCATCGTCTGATTTTTAAATTTGTTTTCGCTCCTCGACTATAATATTTATATACTACTTTTATATATTATCGGATATTATTATATTCATTCCATATAATATTTATACACTACTTTTATACATTACTATATAAACATATCTATTATATAAATTATATGCACATTTCTAACTATTTATTACTTTATCTCCAAAGGGTTTTCGCGCAAGGTGCGTAACCCTCCGCATCTCTCATCAATTACTGGATATATATCGATCTCACTTGGCTATTGGGTATTGGTTCATATTTTGACTTGCTTTGTTCTCTCGATTTTGAATTTTCTGTGAGTCCATCATTTGTTTCCAACAGATTTTGTCTGTGTTTTCTTCATCATTTGATCTTTTCTGATCGTCTTTTATTACTCTCTCGGTTTTCTCCCTCTTTGTTATCTTCTAGGCTCTCTTTTATTGTCTATGAATTTTATTTCTCCTTTCTTTAACAGGGCTTTTATCGTCCTTGGTAATGCATACCCGGAATTTATTGCTCTTTTTTGTAATATATTTTCAATGCTTTCGAATTTGTTTACGTCTATAATTTCGTTATCAGATTTTCTTTTTCTCCACTTGATCAATTTTGCTGCTGCTTCATCGTATCCTCTCCCGATTGCTCCAAGAATTGGGTTTAAATTTTTCCTATTACTTCGATGTCTTCTTTAATTCCATTTATCGTAACTAAATCTATTGCTCTTGCTTCTCGCGACATCATAACGTAATTTAACATCGTTTTTCCTTTATTGTCCCTCTCATTGAGAGTTGATCCTGTTTTTAATAACGACTTTTTGCTGTTCCGAATATTTTCCGGTCCATAAATATCGAACATCATTCCTGTTTCTCCTCGTATTACTTCGTTGTCTTTGATTGTTTGCGGATATTCGTTTAATCATACCTCTTAATTGCTCACTCTCTTGTATTTGATTGCTTTGTGTACTTTGACTATAATTTTCGTTTTTGGTTGTCCCGATTTTCTCTCTATTGGACAATTTTCAGCCAAATGTCCGTTTAGGTTGCAGTTGAAACAGGTTGTAATCTCGAATCTTGTTGTTGTACTCATTATCGCCCTATCTCTTGAATGTCTGACCCCTTGTGTTGGGTTATTTTATGGACTCTTCTTGAATTGGTTTGGTTTTTGTTGACCTTGAATTCTTCTCATTCGACAATTCTTTGACATATGACTGCTTTGATTGCAATTAAAACAGATTATCATTTCTTCTCCTTCTGTGCGAACTCTTCTATCATATCCTTGGCAATTTTTTAGTTGATAACCTCGGTCAGTTCGGCATCCTTCTTTTGAACAGATAGTACATACTGGATTGTAACTCGCGTTGTTAATCCTGAAATAATTATTATAATTTATAAATTTACCTCTACTGTCTTGAATCCTCTTAACTGACATATCGTAAATTCGTGATGGTTTTTCAATATATTGATTTGTTTGCGGGTAAATATCTTTCGTTTGTCTCGTTATTTCCATCACTACTTTCATTGGTTCTGATACTCGATCTTTTAACTCGGTTTGCTCATTTTCTCTTTCGACTCTTTCTTCTATTGTGGTTAATATTTTCTCTTCCAGTACGATTTCCGTTTGCCATGTTTCAGCTATTTTTGTTCCAACTGTTTTTATTTCCGAATTTCCAGTTTCCTTTTTTGTCATTTAAATCTTCTTCGTTGCATTTTCTTTTTGAATGCATCTCCTGTACATTCCTCTTTAAACTTGAAGATATTGGTTCTCGGCCCCTCATTTCCGGTTCATCGCGTACGATTTTGTACATTGTTGATTCTCTCAAAAATATTTCTGTTTTATCCGTGTTTTTACTTGGCAACTCTTGGTTCATTTCCTCTCATATCTCTTTGATGCTCTCCATATTTGGCTATCAACTCATCTGTTCTCTCGTTATCGAATCTCATTATGTCTGTATCCCGTACAGCTCCTACGAACATTTTCATTGCAATCGGTCTCGTTAATGATAATCGATTAATATATTTTCTAGCCTGGTCTATTGCTTGCTCCGTCATTCTAATCTGGTTTTGCCTCATTATCTTTTGTCTCTCTTTTTCTAATCCGGGTTTTATTTCTTTTTTGTACAATATTTGAATTTTTTGCCATATTTCTGCTGTCGTTTCTTCGCTTTCATTTTTATTTAACGTTACCACATTTATTCCGTTTGGCCATATTAGAGCATCCGCGAGGTGTATATCTCGCTTTATTTTCCTTCCTTGATAATATAAAGGTTTATTTTTGTAGCTGGGTCCTAGCTTTTTCACTACCCAATCGTACAACTCATTTGTGCTTTCGCCTCTTGTTGCTATTATCTGTCTTGGTATCTCTGGAAAATCAATAATTACCTGATACTCTTCTCTATCATATTCTTTCAGATTCTCTTGGTACTTTCTTATCATGTCTTTCCATGATGCCGTAAATGTACCATTATCTTGTTGATATCCCTTTGCAATCAGTTTCATTATTCTGCTGTATGCGGTTGTATCTTTGAGGTTTAGGAACATTTGATTTCGATCTACTTCTTCTACAATTTCGTTAATTTCTTTTAATATCTCCGTTTCATCTTCTCGTGGCACGTTCGTTTCCATTTCCTCTAATTCGGATTTTGATTCATCTTTGTA
Organism: Schmidtea mediterranea; assembly: GCA_022537955.1. Lineage (NCBI taxonomy): Eukaryota > Metazoa > Platyhelminthes > Tricladida > Dugesiidae > Schmidtea > Schmidtea mediterranea. The sequence goes on along the minus strand of CM039679.1, from coordinate 138,228,264 downwards.
TGGTTTATTTTCCTCGCATGACTGAAATATTTCTCCGCCCAGACTGCTTATTTCACTTTCATCTTCATCTGTTTGATCGTCTGGTATTCGTCTCAGCATATTGATATGTGGTTGTTCCTCCTCTTTCATTATCTTTGTTGGCCCTTTTGTTTGGAACCATATCTCTTTTATTCTGTTCTCAATTTGAGCTTCGCTCCACGTGGGTTTTTCTTTTCTGATTCTTGTTTCTATTTTTTGTAGCAGTATCCTCTGGATTCGATTTTTTGTTATTATTGGTTCTGATATCCTTTCTTTTTCTTGTGACGTTGATGCTTCCTGCTCATCTTTTTGCAGTTTTAATTCTGGCTTTTTCATTTCTTGTGATAGCACTTTCTTTGCCATCACTTCTATTTTTTGATCTAGTGCTTGTTCTTGTTCTAAATGTTTTAACGCTCCGTCTATTTTTAATATTAGTGCCTTCTTTCTTAGTTCCGCTTTTTCTTGTTTTAGGATTGCTTCTTTTTCTTTTAATTGATCCTCCTCTTGTTCTAAAGCTTCCTCTTGCTTTATTTTCTCGAGTGTACTCTCTATTGTTTGTGTCATAATTTCATTTTCGAGTTCGTCTATCTCGTACATTAGTGTTTCCTCGTTTTGATCCTCCGTTATCATCATCTCTGCTCGGTTACTCTCTTGAGTTTCCGGTTCGTCTGATTTCTCAGTTGTCATTTCTTTTAGTTGTCGACGTCTCTGTTTTTCTTCCTCTGTAAATTCTTTGATGGCCTCTATTTTCTCCATCGTATTCAATTCAACTGTTTTCTCGTTATCGGTTATCATGTTTCCTACCCCTTCGTTCTCAACACACTGCTCCGCAGTGTGAATTTCATCTGGAATTTCCATTCTCATCATATTGATTCTTTTCGGGGTTTGTTTTCGATTCTCCCATCTTTGCTGGATTTCCTGAGCTTCCTCTGTTTGTAGTCTCTGCCATTCAGCTTGTTGTTGCTCTTGGTATTCTCTGGTTCTCAGCTCTTGAATCTCCTCATTGCTTCTCATTACGTTGATTCGTTGTTGTTGTATATTGGTGGGCATCTGTTGCATCATTTCCTTTAATTCCATGGGCATTCGTTGTAGTGTTTCTCGTAGCATATCCATTTCCTGCATCACGTTAATTTGTGGATTTCTCATAGGATTATTGTTTGGTCTTGGTTGATTTGACTCTCCTCTCATGTTACATTGCCTTGCGAGGTGTCCTTGTTGACCACAATTGTAACATGCTTTGCTATTAAGTTGTCTACATATTTTCTCAGTATGCCCTCGTTTACCACATATTTGGCAGTTGTAATTTCGGAAACAATTTTCTGACCGATGTCCCATTCTTTGACATGTGGAGCATTTTTCATTTGCATTTGGATTGTTTCTGAAATTATTATTATAACTTACTTGGTTATTACCTTTATCTTCCGGATTTCTCGTTACTGGTGGCTTGAACATCTGCTGTGCTCTTGGAATGAATTGATTCATAGCTGGATTGATATTGTTGTTTTGATTGTTGGCATTGACTGTTGACGTTGTTGGTTCCGTGGCCAAGACTGCCACTTGGTATCCCAGTCCTAGATGAGCTTCACATCTATTTGCGATTGCTACTGCTTTATCTAATGTTTCTGGTGCCAAGCATCCAAGGTTGGCTCGTATGTCTTCTCTTTTGATTCCTCTTATGAAGACGTCTACCATTTTATCTTCGGGCAAATCTGTTTCTCCGAAGGCTTCTTTACACAATTTCTTTAATTCGCATGCGTATACTGCATTTGATTCATCTCGTCTTTGTTTTCGATGTAGGAAGTCTAATATCTTCCTATTCCCCTTTTTCTCTATCCCGAATATCTTTATTAAGAACTCTTTAATCTCTGTCCATGTTGTCAATTTTGTTGCGTCTCTTGCTTCTTCCACGAATACATCTTGTGCGCTCCCTTTCAAATACAAGGGTAATCGCTCTTTTACTTTTTGATCTGTCCAGTGACAGATGTTTTTATACACTTCAAATTCCTTTATAAATGTATCCAATTTATTGAGACTACCGTCGAATGGTTCTCCTCTAAACTTTTCTCTGAATTCTCCTACCATCACATTGTTGTTATTTAACATTGTATTTGCATCCGGAATTGAAGTCATGTTGGAATTTGTGGAATTTGCCATGTTTGGGTTAATGTTTAAGTTTTTTAATCTCTCTTCTTCGTTTTCTAATTCTATTGTTGGCAACCGGTTTTCTATATCGTTTATTTCGTTTTCTTCGCTACTGTTGAATTCAACGTCGGTTAATCCACTATCTGTGCCGGTTCCTGTTGCTGCTGTAATTGATACTCCGGTTTTGACACTTCTACCGTTGCGAACCTTTTTCTTTTCTTCCGCTTTTAATAAACTTTTTTCTCTATTCTCTTGGCTTTTGCTTCTCGTGTGGTTGCTGATGCTATCAAGGTTTACGGTTATTCGTTTACTTGACTGGTTTCTCTTCTCTTGCTTTGGTTGCTTTGAAACTTCTGGTTGCTTATTGCTTGTAACTACTCTGACGCTTATTTCAAATTCTTTTCTACTCGTTTATTCAAGTTTCTTTATTATCACTTGCTTTGTCGTTTGCTCTGAAATATTTTCCCTTTTTGCTTTGCTTTGCACTTGACTTGGATTGCTTTGTTTGGCTATTGATTCCTAAAAATAAATGACACTCCAATATTCTATACTCTATACTAATTTCTCCTCCATTTATCATACTATATACGTTATCATCCCTTGTTCGCATTTATCGTGGTGGTCTTCTTTATCTGACTCACCCCCCTCATTTTAAGTCTATTTTTAATTATCTATTCCTCGTAATAATTATCTATTAATCTCGTATCAATTATCTATATAGTCTTATCAGTTATCTATATAGTCGTATCAATTATCTATATCATAATATCAATAATATAAAACCATCATATTCATACTCTCATTCAATCCATTAATTATTTTTCCTATGTCTCCCGAAAAATTCGTTACTTAATCCTCGGTCGCTGGCGCTCTATGCCCTCTATAATTTCCGTTGGCTCTTCGGCCTTCGGCTTTAAACTCTTTTACTGGTCATCTGTGACCTTAATATCTATCCATAATCATATTTCATCCTTACTCATATCATATCTTATCTGGCACTCTATGGCCTCTAATATCTAATCATAATCATCCGGCACTCTATGGCCTCTAATATCTAATCCTAATCATATCTTATTCGGCACTCTATGGCCTCTAATATCTAATCATAATCATCCGGCACTCTATGGCCTCTAATATCTAATCATAATCATATCTTATCCGGCACTCTATGGCCTCTAATATCTAATCGTAACCATATTCTATCAATTTCCTCTTTACTCATATTCGTATTCGTCTTATTCATATTATCTCTCATTGTTTCACCGGACTTGAGCTCATCAGTGACTTTTGGGTATGTTTGAGGCCTCACACTGACTCTCAAGCCATGGCGTCTTTTGGCCGCGCATTCTTCCGGTTACGCTTTACTCACCGCCATTCGGATATTTGGTACTCGGTGTGTGATCCGGGTTTTTGTATCGAACGGCTCAGCGCCATCAGTCCCTTGGCTGATAACAACCTGAACACGACAGTCCGTAGCTGTCCTCTGGTGCCTCACCACCAGCTAGGGAAAAAAGAAGTCATCTCTAGGTACCTTTAATCAAAACTATTAATTCCGTTCCGTGCGCACTCTTTCTCTCACCTCTCGGTCTATCTCTTCACTCCCCCCCTTCAAAATTTGTGGTAATCGCATCAGCAAGCTCCCCCAAAAGAGGTGATCAATCTCTCACCGGTTACTTGCTGACCTACGCGACTTGGCCTACCAGTTCCTTTCTCAGTAGGGTTGATCAGGGTTTCCCTTTGGTGAGCGTACTATCATTAGATAGCTCAGGTTAACCATTTTTCCTCGTCCTATCTCAATATAATATCGATAAAACAATAATATCAATAAAACAAAAAGAATTATACATTAGGAAAACTCGGTTGTCGAAATTTTTCCGTCCAATATTTTGTGTCTACGAACACTGCATATTTACTTTTTCGTTATTTTACACGTAATCATTTATTTCACCATCTGATAGTAATAATGAATAATACACATTTATTTCATATCATAACAATTCATGGAAAGTAAACAGTTAGTCTTTCCTTTATCTTTCGTTGACATAACATGCAGTGCGACTCTTGTGCGCATCCATGACAATAACTCAGGTGTCCGCAAGGTATCACCATTACTCGTGCTTCCTCTGTTTTGCACGCATAACATTCCACATAAGCCTTAGTTTGTTCCTTCATTGTTGTTGTTATCTCGTCTTCAATATTTTTGACTTTTTCCATTAACTTGTGCCAGCTTTTTCCAAATTTGGTTATTTCCAATCTCATGGATAGGATTTCATATATCCTTTCGGTTGTTACATCTTTATCAATATCAAGCAATTTTATTAATATGCAATGTTCGTCGGAGTACAGGTTTGAAATCGTTGATATATCCTCTTTAGCTCGTTTAATTAATTTTTGTTTGTTGATTAGTTCCTCTAGGTTATCGTTTTCGATGTTTAGGATACCCTTTAGTTTTCCTATAATTTTTGTTGGTTCCATCTAAAATTATAAAATCTCTTTTAATTACCCTTTAAATTTATCTACATACTAATTAACTAAATTCATTCACCTCTTTGATATATTTGATTCATTTTATCAACTACTATTTTACTCATGTGCTTTATTCTATTACCGTTGTCTTCCTCTATTTGGTTCCGTTGCTTTCTCTTGTTTATCATTACTCCCCTTACTTACCCCATTTCATTTTATCCCGAATTTTGCCCTTTTAATTATATGTTGTTTGCTTATGTGTTTTGTCATTGTTGTCTTATTGGATGTGGTGCCGTCAAGTATTGGTGGGTGTTGAATGTTTTGGTGTTGCTGTCTATGTAACTTTAATGTCCGTTTGGTTCCTCGGGGTTTTGCAAAACAATCGTTGGATTAATGGGTTGGTTGTTTTATTGTAGTCAGCGTGGTTGTTTTTCATTGTTTATATCGTTATCTTGTAGTCGAGTTGTTCGTTTTTCATCAGTGGTTCTCATCTCTCCTGGGTTCGGTAAAATGTCGTCCCGACATTTCTATTTGAAAAGATAGTTCTGTAACCTGTCCCCTGTCGTTTGTTTGCACACGAAAATCATTCAATCCCGGCTGAGCCCCCAAATTTGTACTTGGTGGGCAAGCCATTCGTTTCTCATTTTGTAGTCGGGTTACTCGTTTTTTATCTTTCTGTATTAAGCTCTCTTCTTTTTCATTTGTCATCTCTCCGGGGTTTGGTAAAATGTCGTCCCGACATTTTTGTTTGATCATTAGACATTTGTTTGTATTTCTTTGGGTTTTTTGTACGAAACAATCATTCTATCCCGGCTGAGGGTGTACTGACAGAATTCTCTGTTGTTTCTTAACTTGATTGTTTTGGTCTTTCCAAATAACAAAGCTTCAATCCCGGCTGAGCCCCCAAATTTGTATTTGGTGGGTTACAGGGTTTCATTGTTTGTTTGAACTAACCAGTGGTTGCCCCCGTAACGCCATACAAAATGATACTAATCGCCACTTGGCACCCGTTGCTAATCAACGTTGGTAATGTGTTCAAGTGGTGGATTGTCCGCAAAAATTGAGTACCATGTGCTAGTACTATAGTTGCTCGGACAACCTTCGGGTTCACGAGCTGTCGATAGAAGACCTGTGCTCGCTTTTGATTCTTAGGTCCCATCATTCTCCTATCTCCTACAAATGTTAACCTATACTCTTATATCATTCATTGTTATGTCTATTCCCATAGTCCTTCTTATCGTTGTCCATGTCGAAGACTTTTCTTTGGCCTGTACACCCTTTGTTATGTTAAATACACCCACATTATATCTTTCACCCTTATCCCTATTATCACTACAGTGTTTCCCATTAATATTACTAGCATTATCATTGTTGCTATTATATGTATTACCCTTATTAATCGTTACTACTAATACCTATATTATTATTTTTATTACTATAACTACCATTATATTTATTGTTATCACTAATATGATTATTACTACTATTATTATTATCATAATTATTATCATCATTACTACAAATACCATGATTATCACTATTATCATTATTATCATTATTATTATCACAATTATTATTATTATTATAATTAAAATTACTCTTATCATTATCGTTATTATTATTAAGATTTTGTAGGGATCCTTCCTTATTCCTCAGCATTAAAATTTTTTATATAGTATTTTTGAAAATCCGAAAATTTTAGCAGCGTTCCGCCTTATTTTACGGTTCATCCCTATTCTACAGTTTTCGACAAAGTATTTTCATTGACTCGGAAAATTTGAGCAGCGTTCCGCCCTTATTTTACGCATTCCATTTTTGCGTTGCTATTTTTGTTAAGTATTTGAATTAGTTCGGAAAATTTGAGCAGCGTCCCGCCCATATTTTCCGCCTCAACTCAAATTAATTTATTTGATTTTTATTTAAAAACATTATTTTCATGATTTTGGTCGTTCGGATTAATCTTTTTCCGATGGCTATTCATTTTAACTGTTGCAACGATTTCGCAATTTTCCCCGCTACCCATTCCCTCTTTTTGTCCTTAAGATCTATTTATGTTCATTTCATAGTTAATGAGTGCCCACTGGACTACTCGGTGTTAGAGATTTTGAGCCGATTGTTGTTAAAAATTTATGTCAATTTTACAGAAAACGGATGGTGAAGGAGCAGCCAATAAACTACTCATTTACCCTCCAATTTCCCCTATGTACGGATAATATTGACGTTCCAACTCCTGCGTTCCGCACGCTGAGCCTTCACGGGTACATATCATTGGCGATTTTCCACGCACTTACATGCATCTGTACTATGTAGATTTTGCTTTCTTGCGTTATGTGTTGGCTGTGGGCCGGAAAAGGAATAACAAATAATAATTTACCATAGCATTTGGAATAAAAGTTTCGATGCACTAAGGCTGTAGATATAAAATATTTATTCGGCATATTACATCGGTTCGAAAATCCCATAAATTTAATTCGATAAATCATCTATAAATTCAATTGAAAGAACAAAATTATCCATAAATTTAATCTGAAAAATCATCCATAAATTCAATTGAAAAATTACCCACAAATTTGATTCAAAAAATCATCCATAAATTCAATTGGAAAAACAAAATTATCCATAACTTCAATTTGCAAAACAAAAATCATTCATTAATTCGATCTGAAAAGTCATACATAAATTCAATTGAAAAATTACCCATCAATTCTCTTCGAAAAAATCAACTAATAATATTGCACCAGTTGAGAGTGATCGTGTTCAGGCAAAACACTTACCCGTGTTAATTGCCTGAATGCACGGCTCTCAACCAGCCATACAACCAGTTATACAGTTCTATAATGAAATTTTTTCTCCGAAAAATAAGACTGAAAATTTGTGAAAACACATCGGTATTTATACCTATTTTTCTCGCGTGTGAAATTTGATGTAGTAAAACAAAATTCGACCTTGTTATTTTCTAGTAAATTCTATTCTTTAATTTTATTATTTTTTGATTTATTTTTATAATTTTTTATTTAAGATTTTTATTGAATTATTACTAATTCAAATTTTCGATTTAAATTTCATTTTAATGAACTTTTATTAATTTTTTCAATTTCGTCGAATTTGTTGTGTTTTCTTGTTATTTTTGTGTAGGTATCGTGCGAATCTTGGTGCATTTTGTTATTATTTTAATTTTATTTTTATGTTTTTGATTTTATATTTATTTATATTCTCTCAGATTTTAAAGTGTTTAATTGGTGTTGTATATTGTATTTTAAGTTATCTTGGTGCTGGGTTTTTGTGCTGTATTACTGATGCATTTAAACAATTCTCAAGGCTATTGGTGTGCTGGCCCAACATTTTAAAATTTTTATTATAATAGAGAATTTTTTTATATTTATATAAAATTTTAAAAATTAGTTTGAAAGTATTAAAATATTTATTAAATATTTATTTATTAAAATATTTAATTAAAAAGTTTGTCCATACTATTTTAGTTGGATTTTGTACTGTAGAATTTGAATTGTAGAAATATATTTTTTTAAATTAACCAATAAGTCGATAGAAGTCGATGAAATTTAAGTGAAAATTAAAAATAATCATGAAATGATCAGTCGAAACAAGATCCTAAAATACGATGATTATGAAAATGGCAATTTGAGAAAATCTCATTTCACGGTGGACCTAACTGCCCCTTATTTGGATGCATTTCACTTTTAACTTGGCGAAATTTATATTTTCCGTTTGCTCTTACTACTGATGATTTCTTTATTCACATTATCTTTCCAGCAGATTGCTGGCCATATTTCGTAGATTTTGTCGTTTATACCTGATTAGGCATTGGTGAAATTGATAATGCGCGCTGAGCAACAATTTCATAATAAATTTGTCCCTTGGGCCTAATTCCGATTACTAGCGGCTAACAAATTGGACGTCATTAGCACTACAGGAATGACGTTATGAGGAATACTGATTCCAAATACAGATAAGACCGGAAAAGAACATGTTATATTATTATTATTATTATTATTATTATTATTATTATTATTATTATTATTATTATTATTATTATTATTATTAATAACAATAAAAAAAAAATAATAATAATCAAAGTCTGTCAGAATTTATTTAATCATATTATCACAGAAGTAAATTAAGTGTTGACCTCTTAGGTCATCCAAGGATCCATTCTAAATTAAAATAAATATAGTTAAAAATACCTATAATATAATTATCATATATAGAGAATAATTTGACCTTTGACATGAATAGGTCGCTGTAATTGAGCTGTCCATTCACATATGCGTGTCGAGTTCATTTACTTTGGCTTGTTTAGAGTAATGAACTGAATTTATATTTATATATATCAGAAATAGATCTGAACAATTGTACAGCAACAGTATCAGTGATATAGAAGCCGGGTAAATAATACAGTGGCGGTATCAGTATTGCGGGGACAGGATTAGTACAACGGTGACTGGATCAGTAATACAGTGATGGGATCAGTATGACGGTGATGGGATTAGTAATACGATGGTGGGATAATTTCTATGCTAAATTACCTTTCAACCAATCATTCAATTATGAGGCCTTAAATTGAGCGACATCAGACAGATATAATTTGCATTTCCAGGATTAGTTGGAAACTATGTCCAGTTGGGATTATTTGCATATTTATGCGTGACCTGCGGCAAATTATTCAATTCCCAGGCAAAAGCCCCAATGGGAAATTGAAATATCCAAATAATAATACAGTTTTGTCCCTAAAATGTTCCAAATGGAGCTGACAATTTGCAGGTAATCTATACATAGGTGATTTAATAACGAATAAAGTGCAAATTTGTTTTTGCTTATATCTGATAATAATGGCTGATTTAAACAAACGAATTCCTGAAATTTAATTTGAATTTTCGCTACTCGACTAACGCCAACCAAATCATTGTGGAGGATAAAGATCAACAGTGAAGTTTTAAATATTATGTTTATTTCTTTCGTTGGTCCCATACGGAATACGCTATTAACTATTTAGTGTATACATTCTACGTAAAATCCTATTATATTTGGATTTAAAATATGACAGTAAAGCGCTTTACGTTAACCAGAATGCATTTATTAAAACAAAATTAATTATTGAAAAAATAGAACTTTACAAAAATTAATGAAAGTTTATTGATGGGAACCGAACTGAAAAGAATATTAACTTTTCAAAGGGAATCGTGGAAGCATGGGGTTGGCTTTGAATTCAATAGCCATTCCTGTCAACCAATTCACTATATCATACTAAACATTTATTCTCACCCTTCTGACTTTTCTTATGACCTTGAATGATGATCTTCATTTCCACTACATATCAATGTTTGTTTTTACAACTTTATTCGTAATTAGTAGAAAATATGATAAATGAATCTCTATAGGAAAAAACATATAAATTATTTTTTTGACATTTTGATTTTTTGATTTATAATTATAAGTTTTGTTTGTCTAAATGGCGCAATAAATGAATAAATTTCAAAAACATGTTCGGCCAATTTATTAATTTCGTAAGTAGTTTTTAGATTTCTTTCACATGAAATTTTTTAAAAACTGCAAACGCAGAAGGCGATAAGAGACTCTTTGAAATATTTTTCGGAATTCCTAGAAGTGGGAAATAATTGGGATTTCTGTCTCAATCGGACCTGAGCATCAGCAATTACGCTAGGCGGTTTGAGTAAAATGTTTGGCCCAATTAGGCCTAATGATTGAGCCAGAATGAAAATTGTAAGTATACAATAAATATTATTATTATTAAAATTATGATTATTATAAATAATAACAAATAGCAAATATTATAAATAAATATTGTCATGCGTGCACTCGCGTCTTACTATACCTCTAAATGAGCGATGCAGTTATACAATGATTAATGATTGTGTAATCGAATTAAATCAGACCAATGTTTTTGAAAATCAAATTAAATTGAAACCATAAAAATAAACAAATAAAACAAAAGAAATAATTAAATTTTTAAATAAAATACTTTGCAGTGTAATCATTTTGAACAATGATTTAGGGTCTACAAGTCTTATCAGAATTGGCGCTTTCCTATTAGTTCATTTTTTTATTAAACCATTAATATCTTTTAAACGTTACAAACTCTCAAAAATTAATTATTCTAATTCATTGTCAATATCCTTGAAATGATTTTTATAACAAGTGGATTTTTTTCACATTTAATTTTAATTTGTTTGAATATTTTCAGTCGAAAAGATTACAACATTAGCTTTGATTCGAATTAGATTAAAAGAATATTTTTTTAATGGCAGTAAAGCCTTACAATTGTTACTAATTTAATATAAATGAGGCAAGTATTTACTGCAAAGGATTATCTTATTATTTCTTTGTTTTGCTGCGATCAAGAAACCATTATTATTATTATTATTATTATGATTATTATTATTATTATTATTGAAATTATAAATTCTATAATTTTTCACACCTTCGTTTCGTGAGTTCCCAATCGTCCCATCCGTTTACTGGCGTGAATTTTTTGACATTGTTTCTAGAAAAAAATTAATAATATTTATAAAATTAGATTTAGTACTGAATTTGGACTTAGAAAGTATATAAGAAGAAGAGGGGTGGACATAACAGTAACTAACTTCTTTACTGATGGTACTCTCTGAAATAAATATTGAAAATTCCTTTAAATGTGTCCTCAGGACTGAAACAATGAACAAGAACTCGTAATGGTGACAAAGAAAACTTTAGAACAATAATAGTAAGCTAAACTGACGTTTTTTCTAACGACATATCTTGAGCTAATAAAATCCTCTAATATCCAAAATACCCTCCACCACAGGTGTTTCGATTCCCTTTTCAACCCCGATGTACTCTTGGCTCAAACAAAACACAATATTTGAAAAAAATCTTTTGATAGATTAAAATATTTCGCAAACCATGCACATATAAAAAATTGACTCTTTTTAGAAAGATCTTTAAGAAATCACATTTCCAGTTAAAACATATGTAGTGGAAAGAATTTGATATTTGAAAATCAGTGTTAACACGAGTCTAGAACGGAATAATATACATCATTTTCTAATCAACTATTTCCTTAAATCGGTGTCCAAAGGTCGGATGAACATATTATTTAGAGGAATCACATTTCCATGGTTTATTTCTACTTTACGTCATTCATAAAATGGAAATGAAATATATCGCACGACGAGTGTTTGATTGGCGTTTTCTTTTAATAAAATCGTTGATAAACTTATTTAATTAAAAAAATTTTATGCTTTATTTAATTATTATAATTATTGTTTTTAATTATGTGTCATGTATAATTAAAATAATTAAATAAAGCTTAAGAAGAATCTATCAGTAACAATTGCAGAAAAAAATATTTATATTGCCATATTCCATTAGTGGGATTTACCCCACCCCACCATCTACTGTATTTGCCTCTGGGCTCTATCAAAATTTCCGTCATTTTGGTTTTCACAAATATTAAAAATTGTGCGAAACAAGACAAGACAGAATTACAAAAAAACAATATTTTGCAAATCTTATTAATAGTATGATCAATTTACAAATATGATCCCTATACTTCCCGGTATGCAGATCACATATTTTTTATCCCTGAAACCTTTGAAGTCGACTCAACTTTGAGAGAAACCGTAAAACTGGATAAAAAAATATTAATATTTGTAATAAATCAACTGAAAACTTTTAACTGCGGCTTGACTATTTGAGTAAAAAAATATTTAATTATTTATCAATGGGGTAATGATATTTCTATGTGATTTACATCCCGATGAAATTAAATTTACCCCCCCCCCCATCCATTTACATCGACAAAAAATTCATTTAGCATCTCAATTTTATGATATATACGTAAAGTTTTGTATATACTTATCATTAGAATTACAATTTACTTGAAAAATTACAATTTACAATTTAAATTGAAAAATTCCACAAAATATTTACATTTATAAATGAAAACTGCGGGGTGCCTTCCTAATTCTAATACTGTGAAAGGCGATGTTTGGACGCCTTTGATAAATACTTTACGACTCCCTAGCTATGATCGAATTAATGCCCACCATTTACCCTATCCCCTTGTTTATCTCTTCATATATAAATAATATAAATAATAATATAAATAGTAACTATAAATAATATAGTTAGAATAATAACTCAAATTATTAAAATTTCAAAGATCCATATTAGTTTCGAAGAACGTCCCTGATAAAATGTCAATTTAATAAAACGGAACGAACAATTATATATCCCACCATGGCAGCAATGGAAGGTCGGGAAATTCTTTGGCGGAAATGAGACAGTTTGAATAAAGGCGACAAATTATTTGCAAATGTACCGAAAAAATTCTAACCTGTGTCGGAAGTTGCAGACAATTCTAAGTTTATAGGAAAATAAAAATGGATCTTTGTAAATTCTCAAGTGAAACAATTTCATGCTAGAGATAATTGCTGCAGATTTCTCCAATTGCCTGAAACCGAATAACACTAAGAAAGAGGGCATTTACCGTTCAGCAAGGAAACTAATTGCAGATGGGATTTTTAAATTTGGCTGTAATCAAGCATGCACCAGTAAACTATCCCATAAAAATTATTCATATCGCAATTTCAAGAATTAAAATGTCACTGCCGAAGCCTTCTTTCATCCCTTTTTTGCATCCAGTTGCCTACATCTTGGTAACCCCAGGTGAGACAACTTAATGGGGACAATATTTATCTTTACCCAATGAAGGATGGACACCTGAACTATCCTGCCTGGACAAGTTGTACAATATTAAAGAATAATCACTCATTTTTTTGGAGGTTTGAATTTTCTTTTATTTCATACTTTAAAATAATCCAATTTAATATTTCCCTAGAACTTTCGCTCTATTTCTTTACCGATTTTTATGGTAATTTGCTTATTTCCGCTTATCTGTATGTCAGATTTACCCACGCTTACTTATTAATATTTTTAATTAATCAGTTGAAATTTAAGTGTTAATTTCTAGTTCAGACGTGGGCAAATGGTGGCTTGCGAGTCACTTGCAGCTCTTTGAAAATGTTATTAATAAGACTTTTTATTTATTGAAACATATAATTTTATAACTTTTTGTGAAACAAAAATAATTAAGGTAACCAATTACAATTTTCCGGCAAGAAAATGTGAAGACGTTTCTTCAGCTAAACGATAATGCTTATTTCTGACATAACTCAAACACTTAAGATTCCAAAAGAAAATACTTCTTTTGCAGAAAGACTTAAAATCTGAAGAATTCTACCAATTTCCAAATTTGAAGAGCTGTATTGTTGCAGTACCTGAGGCAGAAAACCTATATTACTATGGAAAGAAATTAAACGAACTGGAAAATGACTTTAATATCAAATTTCAAGACTTACAAAAGCTAAAGCCATATTTTGCTTTTCAAATTAATACATTTTTAGTGGATATATTTAACAATGGATGCCCCATTCCTGAAAGTATTATTGCTGAAACACCAAAAGCAGAAATGAAATTTCGGAAATACAGGAAGATCAAAATCTACAGATGATTCATAAAACCTTATCTACAATGGATTTTTTGGAAGATTGTTCCAGAAGCCAAATATCCTCATCTAAAGAAAGCTAGCATTAAATTGATCTCAATTTTTCGAACAACATATTGCTGTGAATCGTTGTTCTTCATTATGAAATTTTTTAAATCAAAAATCTAGAATTTCCAACAGATGAACATTTGTTAGAACTACTTCAAACAGTATCAACAAATTATCAACCTAACCTCCGAAAATTAGCGAGCAAGGTTATTTGTCGCAATTCACTAAACAACTCTGATTAAAAAGTTTTATTTTTACAAACAAAAAGAACTATCATTCTCTGTTAAATTTTTTGATTGATTTTTTCTGTGATTTTTGAATTCAATAAATAATGTTTTTAACTTAAATAAATATTGTAAACAAGTATAATCCATCATAATCCAAGCACACTGTTTTGATAAAAAAATTTAATGCGGCTCTTCATAAATTGATTGTATATGAATGCGACTCCCAATACACACAACTGAGTCCACCCCTGTTTTAGTTTATTAGATTTTTATCTTATTTGATTATGTTAGTTTTATGATTTAATTATTACAATCTAGCCTGCTTTAATCGTATCGGGATATCTCGGATTTTGACGTATGTCGTAGTGTTTTCAAAAGTCCAATTTTTTTACTTTTACAATTCATAAGTTTAACAACTTAAGTCGTATAAATGAGTATATTTGATTATCTTGTAGCTAATGTTACTGACGTGTATATACGTATGTATTGATTTTTTGTACATACTACGTTCATTCACTGTCAGTACGAAGTTGTATTAGAAATTTAATATTGTTATTTAATTGTAATCATCAATTTGATAATTAGTTTGTTTATATAATTATATAAATTGAGTTTTCTTAATTTTTTAAATCTGCGATTGCTTAAGAAGTCTTATAGTAGTACACTTTTTATGATTATTTCATCTATTCATAATGACTGGAAAACGCAAGTTGCAGAATAAGATATACTATGAAAAATATAAAATCATCAAGTTTGTCTAAGGAAACCCGAATATGTCGAAGAAAAATGTTGCTACTCTTCATAATATGTAACCTCAAATGTTTAATGATATCTTGAAAAACAAAGAGAAGACAATTAAAACAATGTAAAAACCCCCCGATTCACTAAAGGGTTCCATCAAGAAATAGCGAGCTGTGTCCTTGGATGATGTCAATGCAGAGCTCATGATTTAAATTAGGCAATACTGCAACAAACTAGATTTACGTATCGATAGATTTTCTGATCACAAAAGCAAACTTCGTTTGTCAAATGTTTGGCCATGAAAAAATTGTTATTAATGGATGGATTCAGATTCAAGAAAAGATACGGTATAGAAAATTTCAAAAACCCGATGAACAATCAACGGCTCATATCTCACCGTTCAACAATGCCAATATTTTAGAATTTTTAAACTGTCTTTCAAAAAACATTTAAATTAAAATCAGTATCTGATTTTCAAAGGTCAAAACAACTTGTTTAGGATAAGGTATTTTTACATTGGAGAATGGAATCTTTTAACTAACTGGCACTCCTCTGAATCTAAAATAAATTTTCGCACCCCATTAAATCAGTGGTGTTGTTGAGCCGGAACGTCGTTCCGGTACTTTCTTTTTGGACAGGAACTCGTTCCGGAACTAAAGATGATTTCTGAAAACGAGAATCGGCTGACGTATTGAAAAAAAAATTAAAAAGAATTGCTGATTTTTTTTTTGAATTTTTGACGAATTTTTATATGTATTATTATAAACAAGAGTTTGAACCGAACCCAAACCGGAACGAACCGGCTTGTTTTTCTGAACTGTGAACCGGAGTCCGGAACGTTTTTTTTCTGCTGAACCGAAACAAATACGTGAACCGGTTTTTGAACCGGTTCAACGGGAATTAAACTTTTTTTATAATAAACATTAGAAGAATATATATATACATATTCACAAAATGGGTTTCGTAATGATTTTCGTTTCCTTTCCTTTTTATGCTATATACAAGGCCGATCCTGGCGACGGGCGAAAATTGGGGGAAATCTCCCCCTGTCGTCAAATTTGGAACATGAGACCTAAAAAACGTCACCACCAGGATTATCGTGGAAAATCACCCCCCGTCGTTAAATTTGGGACATGAGACCGCACAGAGTGGCCGCCTACCCAGGATCGGCCCTGTCTATATAATTATATATACGCGTTCCAGTAAAAAAAAATTAGCACAACACCACTGCATTACATTATTTTTATATATGAAATTATATAAATTTCATTATAATTTTTTCATTTAAAGTAATACTAAATATATGTTTTTGATACCATAGGCCTGTAATTTGTAAAACCTTATTAAAATTTAAATATTAAAGTACAACTTAATATATTTTTAAAAACTTTTGTATAAATTTTTACGAAACCATTATAAATTGCATGATAAATATAAGCCCAAATAAAAAATCAGTCAGCATGATAGAAAATTTAAAATACTGCCAGAGCCAAAATCTAGGTTGGTCTGAAAGGCAAAAATCTCGAGCCGACTCTGGCTCTTATCTACAAGAAGTTTTCGTCATTAACTTTGGTTTGATCTTCTTTTCCCTTAGTTTGGATTTATAAAATCTTCTCCATAAAATCCAAAATTCCCTTTATCCATTTATTGTCATTTAACTGTCAAGTTGAATTTTGTTTTTTAAATTGCAATGGTAAATTTGGTAAACAATTTTTATATAATTAATTAGTATGTGTGACCTTGCACTAGCAAAGGACCTAATATCAATTTCAATCTTTTGGAAGTATAAATATCTTTAAAATTCCTATACTGCCGCGCCTGAGATCGTAGAAAATTGGTGCTTATAGAAATAACTTATTGCTATTATTTTTTTTAATTTAGGAGTAAAATAATTTTTTTACCATACATTATTCAAAAAATAACATTTCAATAATGATAAGTGATAAAAAATTACAAATTAATACGATATGCCTTTATTCGAGTTGGTAATTTGTTTTATAATAACAGCGTAAGTGTAGACTTTAAAAATGATTATTACATATGTTGTTATTTTTTGTTTTTTTATTGTTTGTTATGAAAAAATGTATGTATTTATTCTATAATTTATAAATGCATCAAAGAAGATTTAACTGAAAAATTTCCGTGTATTTTAATAATTTACCCTGCGTTACTTGAAAAAAAGGTAATTTAAATTAACTAAAATTTTTTTTAGTATACTTATCATTAATTAATTTTAGCTGCAAAAGTCAAAGATAAGAAAATTAAGTGAACCAAATAGAAATTTTAATTCTGAATGGGAGCTGAATTTTTTTTTATTTCGGTGAAAGATAAAATGATGTGTTTGTTGTGCAACACAGTCTTAACTACTTTGAAAAAGTCAAATGCAAAAAGACACTACTTGACTCATCAAGAACATAAACATTTCAGCTTAGAAGGTGAAACTCGTCAAGCTGCTCTAGAAAAATTGAAAAAAAGAAGCATCAAGAGCAGGTGAGTTTTGTTTCTTTTGTTAAGGAAACTACTTCTGCAGTTGATGTTACATATAAGATAGCGCACATACTTGGCAAAAAAGGCAAACCATTTAGTGATGACGAAATAATTAAAGAATGCATTGTTGAAGCCGTGAGTACGTTAGATCCCGACAAAGTTGAAAAATATAAACAATTGCCTCTTTCAAGAAGAACAATCACAGATCGGCAACACGAATTAGCACAAAATGTAATGGAGCAACTTTGCAATCATAAAAAGCGAAGATGCTTATTTTTCAATCGCCTTAGATGAAAGTACTGATAAAACTGATTCTGCGCAAGTTTTATATTTTATTCGAGTTGTAACCAAAGATTTTCAGTGCTTCGAAGAATTACTTGCGTTAGGTACTTTAACTGGAAGAACTCGTGGAGTTGATATTTTCGAAAACTTCAAAGAAGTGTCCCGTCAATCAAAATTAAATTTAAGTAATTTAATTAGTGTCTGTACAGATGGGGCAGCTTCTATGAGAGTTAAAAACGAAGGGTTCGTTGCATTGCTAAAAAAGAAAACTGTAACTTGAAAAAATTAATATCTTTTCATTGCATATTGCACCAACAAAATCTTTGCGCAAAATCCAGGGTTTTAGAAGACGTCTTGGAAAAAGCTATTGCAATTGTCAATTATATTCGTATAAACGCGATGCGTCATCGAGAATTTCGGAAGGTGCTAACTTTAGATGAGGAAACGTACAGTATTGATCTGCCCTGCTACTGCAAGGTTCGCTGGCTATCAACAGGACAGGTATTGATGAAAGTTTTAACTTTACGGAGACAAATTTTAAATTTTTTTGAAGAACAAGGAAAACCATGTCATCTATCAGATGAAATATTTTGCAGACATATTGCATTTTTGTCTGATATCATGACAAAACAAAATGATTTAAATATTTGTCTTCAAGGAAAAACGAAACATATATATGAAATGTGGCAGAAAATCCAAGCGTTTCGAAAAAAATTAACATTTTTCAAAATATTACTGGCTCGAGCAGATATTTCTGCAGAACACTTTCCAGAACTAGCAAAAATATTTAATGGACAAACATCTGAAAATAAAATATTTGACGAATATATAAGAGTCTTAGATGCTTTAATAGAAGAATACAATGAAAGATTTGCAGATTTTGATGAGCATATTCCTGCTATGAAGCTGGTATATGAGCCACATTTAGTTGATATATCTGAGGCACCTAAAGAACTACAGATGAAATTATTTGAGTTAGGTGAAGACAGTATTCTCAAATCCCATTTTGACGCTAAAAAGGATCCAATTGAAATTTGGGAAAATGCTGTTGAATATCCATGCCTACGAAATAATGCACGCCGTTTACTTTCTTGTTTCGGAAGTAGATACAATTACGAGTCGACATTTTCTTTAATGGCAAAAATTAAAACAAATTTAAGAACCCAAATTACAGATACTCATTTAGAAGATCAATTAAGACTTCGCACTACGGGGCTTCATCCCAATATTGAACTACTTTCAAGCAAGAAACAAATGCAAATATCTCACTAAGTACTTGAATAAATAATTTAAAGTGTTTTATTTTTTGTTATTTATTACTTTGTTAAATTATTTACTTCTCATTGAATTAAGTTTTTGTTTTGTTAATTTTTGTGTTTGTTGAAAATATGTATAAAAAATTATTGAATTTGAAATAAAAAAAATATGAATTTGAAACAAAGAAAAAATGAATTTAACATAAAAAAATTGAATTCGAACAGGAATAATTTTACAAAAGTTATATTTATCGGTATTGAAACTTATGTGGCCTTCTTTGTTACTGCTATTTTAAATGTGGCCTTCAAGCATAAATGAGTTCCCCACCTCTGCTATAAACAATTGCCAAATTTGAATATTATTGTGTAGATTTGATTAAATTTTGATTATATGTTTGTTAATCGTTTACTACTTTTTATAGAATCAATTTACTAACAATTAAAATATAAAATTAACATAATCAGATTAAACTACAACATTCTTAACTTCAAAATTAACACTTAATTTCAAGATCACATTAATAAATAAAATAACTATATATTAATAAAAATATATAAATAAAATTTTATTCACTGTCCACATACCTTTTCTTTGCAAGGTCCCAATCGTCATATCCATCAGCTGCGGCAAACTTTTTCTGCACTCTAAATGGAAAAACAACAAAACACTAAATTATATAAATAATTAATTGTTATTTCTCATTGTTTATAGAGGTTATTGTGCTATTAGCAACGTCCGATTCCTTAATGGGTTTGGTCAACGCGATAATTCCCATTTGTTTTTATTACGATGATTAGTAAGATATTATGTCGACGCTTCCATTTTTGAACAATAGCAAATTGTTAATTACATGAATATTACCTGCCAAATCCATCAACAACATTTGCGGCGGAAGCCAGGGCCAGCATCACTAGTAAGATAAATTTGCAGTCCAGAATCATGTCTAAATGAACAAATCAAAAATATATTCAGCGCAGTTAATCAGTTGAAAACACAAAAGCGACAATCCCAACATATATACTTTCAGAAGTTGACAAAGCATTATTTTTACACCAGAATATTTTTATGAGAATAATAAGTTCCTTCTGTAGTTTTCCATGTTTCGGTCATCCGGACTAAGGTATTTCTCAACCTTGAATTGGTTATGATATTAAAGGTGGCTGTAATGATTCTAAGAAAAAAAATCAAGGCAGAAAGAGAGATATAGAACGTGGTCCTTGAAAAAGAAGGATTCAAATTGATTTGTGATATATTATCTCTTAGCATTCTCCTTCACAAACTTACAAACTAACAAATCTCAATTAATCAATGAAATCAACATCAAACTGCAAATTACATCAGCACTATTAAAACAAAACTAAAAAAGATCTATATTATATTATTAATATTTTTATTATTTTAATAATCATCTGCGTTTAAAATCTCGATGCCTTGTTTATGTTGCCCTTGATATCTCACGGAGTTTATATTTAAAAATTATGGTTGAATTATATTTCTTCTTCAGTAAAACTTTGAAATTGGGGCATCGAGAAAATGCGATAGGTCAAATGAATTATTTCC
This sequence comes from Schmidtea mediterranea, assembly GCA_022537955.1. NCBI lineage: Eukaryota > Metazoa > Platyhelminthes > Tricladida > Dugesiidae > Schmidtea > Schmidtea mediterranea. The sequence goes on along the minus strand of CM039679.1, from coordinate 138,207,513 downwards.
CCATAAATGAGCTGATTATTACATCTATTGAAATATTACAATAAGACAACATAAAAGAGCTAGTCCATGTCATTAAACTTTTAAGCTTGAACTAAAGTAGTACAAAAAGTGTTTGTCTTGGATTCTATGCTCCCATCCATAGAAATGCATATCACTATTGAAATGTAATTCAGAAAATGAATCCCTTAAATGTCGAAACAAATGAATTTCATTTCATATTTAAGATACGGTTTATTGTTTAATACTCTTCATTATTGTGAACTCCCCTCCCATTTGATCAACAATTATGAGATCATTTATTCAAATAAATTACAATTATAAATTTATTTCTCAAATATTTCCTTATTTACAACCTCTAAGGGAGGCATAACGTTGAGAATGATAATTATGAATAATTAATTTCTGATGCCAGACTGCTCGGAAGATTTATTAGCTTGTTATTTGCTGCCCATTTCATGCCATCAAATTCTCCTCATCTTGCACAATTTTTACTGTGATGTCTATTTTGAATTTTCCGATGTTTCGCATAATGTCGGTCTAATTCACTCTCGCGTTTTGTTTATTAGCTCAAATTTGATCAATTCACACTTGAATCAGAACCAGTTTCTACATGACTGACTCAGCTGAATATTTGATGCATAAATAACGACAAAAAGGATGAATAAAAAGTATTGAAAGTTATAATTTCCATCATCCGGTCTAGATCAAGAAGTCAAAATAAATCGAACGGAGATTTTGGGAGTAAAAGAATTTTTCTAGGAAAATTTAACTCTGAGCTTCTTATCCGTCCTTGTCAATGTGTGTTTCAGGATTAAAAATTATTCTTAAATTTCACGGGCACCCTTTTAACAAAGACGATAAATCATAGATTTCATGTAATCACTGCGATTCTTTCATGATAAGGCATTTCCTTAACAAAAGAATAACAGCATCCGATTATTCCACCACCAAGGTATAATTTTCTCAGTGGTCCTTGCAAGTGTTGAAAATATCAAAACTTTTAAAACCAAAAAAATGAAATTTTTACAGTTTTACTAAGAAAACCGAAGAAAAATTTAGAAATCTATTTCAGAAATAAAAATGGAAAATAAGAAATTTTAAATATAATCCGAATAAAAAAAATCTTAAAATATTTTATTTTAACATTTTATTTATTGTCATTACGACTTAATAAAAATGTTTAGCTAGTCATAATAAAAATTTAATAAAATTTTTAAAGAAAACAAAACAGATAAAAAGCGAAGAAAAAATAGATAATTTTTCTGATTGCATGAAGTCGATTTTAATTTTAATCACAGCTTTGCAAGATGATTTCGAATTTATATGATTTAATATTTGTTTGAATATTGAAAGTCGATGAAAATATAATTTTATATTGTAATAAATTGTAATTATAATGTATAAATGTTATCTATGGAAGCAGTTTAGCTATAGGCGGCTGAATAAGGCAACAAATTTCCAGCAACATTAAAAAAACTAAGAAATAATACAAAAATTATTTTTATTAATATACAATTTAATTAATAATACACAATTTTCTTAATTTTATCTATATTTATAATTCACAATATTTTCATTTATGTTTATCAAAAATATTATGAATTATGGTAATTTATTTTAATTATTATTATCAATTTTATATATCAAAATAAAAATAATAATTTTTATGTATAACTTAATATTAGACCAAAAATAGACTGTATAAGGTTATATTTTGGTCCTTGCCTATAAAACAAGACTGTCTAATACCGGCACTAATTTGGAGACCATGTTTTAAATACAAAACTGTAGAAAAATTCCTTGGATATAATGTATAAGTGGTCATACAAAATTCAACGGGTAATTCCGATAAAGGGTTTCTTAACTGTTCTCACTAAAATTATTTTATTAAAGGTTTCAGAAAAAAAATTACATCTTATCAAATTGAATGAAATCAGAATCGTCTTATAAAATTGCAGAAATTCCAAAAAGAATGAAGGGGATGCGTTGAATGTGTTTTGCGATTTTCAATGTTGTAAAAATAATTTATAATGTGTTGATTTATCCTTGTTAAATTACCCCATTTTAGCGATTTTATGTTATTAAAAATGAAAAATTTCCCCTTTAATCGCCCTAAGCCATAAATATTTAGGCATTTCATATCAATGTTTATAACGAAATTTCCGACTGAGAACTGGCGGTCACATAGGACAATTTCCAATATCGAAATATATAATAATAATAATAATAATAATAATAATAATAATAATAATAATAATAATAATAATAATAATAATAATAATAATAATAATAAAATTAATAATAATAAAATTAATAATAATAATTGCATAATATTCCAAAATTATTTATTCATATTTTATTTATAACTTTATAAAGCAAATTGATAAAAATATTATTTAACCCCCAACTTGATTAATTTTCATTTAATTTTTGAATTTATCTCAAAATTTCAAATAATAATTAATTTCGAATATAATAAACTTACTATTTTCCAATGCAATTTCTTTTGTGAAACATAATTCCAACTTAATTCATAGATTAAATTTAAATCACTGCTGAAATATAATTGGTCGGAACGAAAGAATTGAAATCGTTTGATTGGTCAATTGAACTTAATGAGAAATTGTAACTTTTCCATCAAAAAATGCAAGTTAATAATCAATTTTTCTATAGCAGATGTGACAGATTCTGTAAACATTTCTCCAATGTCATCCACATCATCATTAATTCTTTGTGAGCATCGGGTCTCACTTTTCAGGATATCAAATATCGGTTCACACCGCCAGATGAGGGAGTTGATTTTTATTTATGGTTTGCTACTAATTCCAGCTTCCAATGCTGTATAATTTTACCATTTTGACTTAAATTTTTCATCGTAAGAAATTTAGCGGGACAGAGGGCTCACTCTTTTTTAAATTTATAGATTTTAGTATTTTATCAATCAATTAGAGAAAATTAGAATAATTTGTGCAATGATTAAACAACATTGCTAACCATCTATGAAAGACTCAATGGTGGTTTTTATTACTTGGTGCTTCATACGAAATTTATATGGCTCAGTCAGATCTGCTAGTAATGTCAAAACAGATGCCCTTTATTGTTGGTCTTGTTAAAATATTTAAATTGGGTGATTTATCACTGACTACTGATAAAATAATCCAATGACAATTAATAAATAAAATTTACTGGCATCAACTGTATACCTTTTTTTTACTGAAATCCGTCAATTTGACGAGTACATTAAAATGCAATTTTTTGTAAATTATTTATTAAAAACCTATAAATTTTTTTTCATTGTTATATTCAATACATTTTTTACATGTAATTTCTATATTCAATGTACACTTTCCGCATACATACTTGATACGTTTAATACAAATATTGTTAGATCTATTTTTCTTACATAATCCAATTTGGAAAAATCTTCGCACATTTGGACTATGTGCATAGAGCAATGAATTGAAGCTTTTTTGTTCATTGTGATAATCACTATGCAATTCTTCAGTTAAATCAAAAAGAAAATTCTTCCGAGATATGTTTACTCCAGTTGTCTCTTTGTACAATATCCAGGCGTTCATGGCTGCCAAATTTAAAATGTTATAAAACTCGTGAATGGGCAATCTAATGGATCCTGCTTTCATGGTATATTTTTACCCAATTTAGTCAATAATAAAAACCCGATACTTTGTTTTGTTGTAAAATGCAACTGTTTCAGGGACACACTTGGGATTTTTGTTTATTTTTACATTCTTATGTTGAGTAATAATACCTTTTTCCTTGCTTATGATTTGTAAATTGTGAGTTCATATTCATCTGAGTTATAAGGTTTTGTAGAATATTGGATCATATTATCTATATTAGTCTGCAATTTTTGGCAAATTCCTTCTATTTGCACATAGTTCAAACAAGAGTAGTTTTTTTTCAAGCAACTTTTATGCAAGGGAAATACTCGTGAAAAAGTTGTCAGTAGTTATGTTTCGGTCACGGCATAAATATGGTTCACAACAAACTCGCCCAATGGTATATCTGATGATCGTTTTTCGCCTTTCCCTAAATACGGCATTATCCCAAATTTAACTGGCTTATTACTAAACTTTGTATATTTACTAGGTTGTGTAAAAAGTTCCCGTGCAGTTTTGGGTTACAATTTCAACATATAGAATGACAATGAAAGCAAATATGATTAACCAATCGTTTTATTCGTCAAAAAAGTCCTAGGTCATGTGAAAAGAGTTTATTAACTTATAACTTCCATATATGCAAATTGCTTTAAAAATTCACTTGCTGCTGCTGCCCGGGAACTTTTTACACGACCTAATATATCATTTTCCTCGTCAAATTAACAGATTTTCGTAAAAATAGATATACAACATCTAGTATTAACAAAGGTGTTCCAGAGAAAAGGAAGATAAATATATATTCGTCATTATGTAATAACGAGGGCGTGTAATGATGTTGCGCAATGATCATCTGAATATTTTAGGATGTATGTTGGAGGGAAAATCTATTACGTCATGTGGAAAATCGTCGTGATCGTTCCCACATATTACGTTGCGGTACTTTAGGCAATCATTTATGATTGGCATCAAATAAACTTATTGCCTTTGTCAATTAATGGATTTAAACTTCATGGCTATAAATCAATTACATTTTTAAAAATTAAATGCAAGTGAAAAAAGAAAGTTTAGTTACTATTTGCTGACGATGCAACATATATATTATAAACCTGTTTCAGTTCATTAGAAACTGCTATACAAAAATGAAAAAATCGATAATGTTATAATATAGGGACATATATATTTACCTGTGTCTGCATGTAATTTGTTCAACTGAATAAAAACTTATGTTATAGGAAGGAAGAAAATTGAAGAAAAATTTTTTAAACATAAACACATAATACATAATAAATAATGCATGCAAACTTTCAAAATGTAGAAATTTTCAGTTCAAAAAAAACTCAATATAAAACTATTTTTAGTAACTTTTTAGACAATTTTTTTTTAAATTAAAGCAGAAAATTTTTGAAAAAAATACTAATAATTCTACTTTGAGTTGTAGAGAAAATTAAGAAATAATTTCGGAAGATTTTGCTTGAAATTCAATCAATTTAATATTTTTACAACATTTGAGATATTTCAAAAATATCAATCGAAACTCTAGGTTTTTGATGAGATAAAGAAATAACAATGTAACATTTAACTTGTACTTAAAATAAATTGAGTTTTTACCTCATTTGCAATTTACCAGGAGCAGTGGAACCAGAACCTTCAAATGAGGAGTTAAAATAATCCGAAAACATAAGTTTTCCGATAACTTAAGTTTAAAAATAATATTTTTATAAAGTATAAAAAATCCAAATCATTAATACCATTCAAAATGGGGAAGATTTTTATAAATTTGGGAAATTAATGGAAATTTCAAAAGCCTCATAAAATCAATATTTATAAAATCAATAAATATCAAAAATTTGGATTTGTCAAAAGGTAAGCAGCCAAATCAAATTTCCAAGGAGCAGAGGAATAGTTTATTGGAATATAAAAACTTTTTAATAATATATTTTAGTTTTCAATTAATCGGACTTACATTTATTCGAAAATAATTCCATTAATTTACATAAATTGACATAAATTCCTAGATTTATATTTAATAAGACTTTGTATACTTTTGTATACTTTTCTAAATTAAAGCTCATAAAAAACTAATTACGTTCCACTATGAAAGCTAATCTGCACTAGCTGTAATTTCTATTGAAAAAGTTATCTCTATTTAAATAAATTATTTAATTTTAAAAAAACTAATAAAATACGAAATAAATTAAATTAAATTCTTCTTTGAATTGTATAGTAAATTGCTCTCAGTGTCCACGAAAAGCTAATGCTTATTCAGATAACATTGGGACTATAACAAAAAGACGTTCATGTGCCAAGCGCCAATGTTTTTATTACTTTCTATCGTTCTGTGCAAATTTTTATCAATTGTTGCATTTGTTTTTAAATTAACTGACATGTTGAACCATTTTTGCATACAGTTAATGTGATCCTGAGACTTCTCATGAAAAATAGATTTGAATACATTTATCGATTAAATTTTATCAATTTGCCATTGTTTTTTATTGAATGATATGATAGTTTGATAAAAAGAAACATTTATTTGTCATTTGGTGAATAAAACTTTAAAATTTAAGTAGAAGGCTCATAAATATTTTAATTTGGGTAGAAGGTGAATAAAAAATTGTATTTGGGTAGAAAGTGTAAAAATAATTTTAAAATGAGTATTTAGAGAATATTCCTTTATTAATTACACAAAATTCAATCTTATTTGGCATAAAAATGGTACATAAAAATATATAAACTTAAAATTAATTGCTAAAATAGTACCTACGTTTTTAAATATTTTAAAAATCTGTTCTTTTTCTTTTCCCGTACATCTAACATTACTGGCACTAAAAACAATCATACTATAGCTAGCTATATAATAACTCTGAAGTATTACAAAAAATTATTAGGCTTAGAAAAATTTCAAATTTCGTATTTGCTTACGAGTATGTCACAGTAGAAACCATATTAAATGTGTATATAACACAAAAAATTGATAAATACATATATACATTTTATAATAGTGCGGTAGGCATATAAATGTTTATTTTAGATTTTGTAATTAATGTGCATATATTTGTAAATAGTGTAGGTTTTAATATTCTCTTTATTGGCAAAGGAATTCATGTTTCTACTTGTACCTTGTATTAAGCAGAAAAAGAGCGCGAGGTCTTGCATGTTTATGATTAAAATTGCCACTGAATTCGATAAGTTTACTGTGATCGAGACGGTATTCATGGTTATGAATATTTATGTCATGGGTGCAACGCCACATACATTGGAATGATTGCCAGTCTTCGTTCTCAAGTTCTAAATATTTGTCGACTGAAAGAATTGATTAATATCAGTGAACGCAATTTTTGTCTGAATTTTCTGTTTATAAGTGGATTTCATGTCCTACTTAGTTGATTGATATTAATAAACGCAATTTTGTGCTGCAGAATGAAAATAAATGTAAAATAGTTTTGTTTAAAATTTTAAAATATTTTACTGAAAATTTATTAAAATTTTGAAATTATTGAAATGTTTAGTAAATTTTATTAGATTCAAGATCTTTAATGAGGTTATTATTTGATTTAATTTAATATAATTTAATTTAAAATAATATAAATAAATTTTAACTGATATTCTAGCTTATTTAGTTTTACCAAAAAATTTTGACTAATAATGTTTAATAAAGTTATGTTTGATTCAATTTATTTATTATTCGCCGGAACTTTTATTTAGAGTTATATTAGTTCCTGCAAAGTTTATCCAGTTTAGGGATTTCAAAACGATATGATCATCCATCAAAACTTCATCTGCGAAACGAAGTTTTGAAGTTGACTTCTATTCACACCGTCTCAATATCGTTTTTGGATCTTGTAATTCACAATCATTACTTTGGATTTTCAAATTTTAAACCGCCTTTATTCTTGAGTAATAAAATTTATCCAACACGTTTATTGTCATTGTTAACTTGAAGTGAATTTCATTAGATTTTATTTAACCTTAGAGCGGGCGCGCAGTCGTAAAATTTATGGCGAACTTATTTTTGTTTATTAATAGTTTTGCAAATAAAATACTTTTTAAGTTAAAATACATTTTTTGTAATTAATAATAATTACCAAAATATGTTATCATAAGAGTGGATATTTGTTGCAAACTGTATGACGTAAAGTTTACGGCGCGCGCTGGCTCGTGTTAAGATAAAATGCTGGCCCGCTCAAAGGTTAATAAAAATCAATCAGAAATCGAACACACAATTAATACTCTCAACGTGGATTGCGAATTTTTATAATTATCAATAGTCTGAGAGAATTTCTATTCCCTTTTTATGGCTGATACTGTCATACCTTATCGTATTCATGATTAGTTTAATAATCTCAGTAGTTAGTAAACCGTTTAGTTTAACGTTACTTTCAGAATAGAAACGAAAATAGTACTTAACTAATTCCTGAAATTCATTTAGAATTTTATTAAAGAATTAATGAAACAAAACTAAGTAAATAAAAATCGAAAGCATCATTAAAATACATTTATTGATAAATATAATAAAATTCTTACTGGTGGGTTACAGGGCTTCAAATCTTGCTTATCCTCCTGGTGACCCTAGTAACGCCATACAAAATGATACTAATCGCCACTTGGCACCCGTTGCTAAGCAACGTTGGTAATGTGTTCAAGTGGTGGATTGTCCGCAAAAATTGAGTACCATGTGCTAGTACTGTAGTTGCTCGGACAACCCTCGGGTTCACGAGCTGTCGATAGAAGACCTATGCTCGCTTTGCTCTGTCCCTCATGATCATTCGAGATTAGGTTCTTATCTGCCTGCGGAGAGATGAAATTAAGATTGAGCAACATGATGCAAATGTTTAGCATATAAATATATCAACGGAACAAATTAAATTAAAAACACGATTCCTCTATTTATTAACAACGCGCGCAATGTTTACAGGTTACTGATTTTGAAGCTGGATTGCTCGACGTCGGGCCCGTTCCTTACGTCCCGGTCGACGATTGTTTACTGAAAAGGTAGATTGTTCCACTGGTTGGGTGTTCCTCTGCGGCATCTGGGTTGGGGCGAAGACGAGCGGATATGTTACCGCTTCCCCTTCCCGGCAGACTGCTAGGGCGACTTCGAGTCCCCGAATTTGCGTGCGCAGGCTCTGGTTGAGCTGCCGCTCCTCTGTCCAGCCTTTCTGTGCTGCGGTCAGGCGGTGGTACAGTGTTTTTACCTTTTCTGGTTCCCTCCAGGTGGCTTTAATCTGTTGTATTTCGCGGGTTAGTTGAATAATCTGAGCGTGTAATTCCGCGTTTGTCTGTCTCGCGTGGTTCAATTCAGATTGTAAGATTTGTAAGGAAGACATTACTACAATCAAATAGATGAAGTTAGTTTATTATTGATCAAGTTATATAATTGTTTATTTCGTTAAACAAAACACGAATAACTCTAGCTATAAGAAAAAGAAATAACACGTAATCTTCTAATATTTTCAATCAGTTATTACATGAAGTCTGTCGTTGTTGGTTTACTCGTCCGGACAATATCTCTTCAGGCTCCGTTTGAGAGCCTCAACGGTATAGGGTCTTCTGGTGTCTCGAACTGGGTGAGGTGGATAGGCGACTGCAATCCGCCCGGCAAGGATGTCTTCGACCACGTTCGCAAGATACATCCTTGCCTTAACCACCTGTAAATCTACCTGCTCCTGCACCCTTTCCCATTGGGTGAGGAGCTCCTGTGCGTGCAGGTAGGTCTCCGCAGCTGGATATTGCCGTTCCGAGAGACATGAGCGTTGTAACTGGTTGAGTATCCTCGTGGTCGGCGGGACTCCTGTCTGCTCCTGTCTGGCGGTCTCTCGACGGTTAGTTCGTTTGGGCGACATGTCTAAACATTACTGTTATTAGGTTCGATTGATTTACTATTCTAAGTTATTAGCAAGCAGATTGTGTCTATGTTACTAGTAAGGGTGTTATACAAATTAATCCTATTGATTTCTATTAGCGTCACTTTCCGTCGTAACTTTGTGAAACGGGTGAGCGGTTTATCTACAAGTTTTACCGACCTGGCTCTTGGGTGTACTTCTTCATGGGGTGATATATAATTAATCACATGGATGAGATAACCTGCTGTTCAACTTATTTGATATATGCATCTTAACATTGAGATTTTTTCATGTAGGCGGATACTCGTACATTGACTTAAAGTTTGTTTACTAACTTTAATCACCGTTGTTCGGACTTTAAGATTTAGGCCGGATGTTGATCCGAGATAACTTGGTCGCGCGTAGGTGTAACCTGGTGGGCGAATGATTTCCGGCGGATTTTACCATTACAACTTAAGCGGTTGACTAAAGGTGATTTACGTTGTTTACATCCGGTGATTGTATTATTCGTGTCATATTTTCAGAATTACTGGTCAAATGTTCGCCTACACTCGATTATCTCGATTTCCGGTAAGTTATTTCGTTGACTAGTTTAAATGTACTTTATTAGCAAATTTTAGGAAGACTTCTACGCTTACCGAGTTTTCTAAATAGATGCGATACCCTTCTGTTGGATTAACTTCGCTATGTGGAATTTAATGTGATGTTAATATAAATTCACTCTTGTCTTAAACTTTGATTTTTCCAATTTTACTAATTTAATTTACGTAATAATTCGTTCATTTTACTGCTACTTAATTTACTGTACATCCTGAATTTATGATAATTAGAAACCTATTTTATAAATTTATAAACTATTCTAGTTCTAATCAAGAGATTATATTATCAGTAATAAATATCGACATCTGTTATCCCAATTTCTAATAGTCTTCCCTAAGGCTATTTGGATCAACTATTACTTTAGCCCACAAAGTTATTTTAGTGCTAATAGTTTTAAATCCGTGCATCCAGTTTTACTTTAACTTACATCGAAAATTATTTGATTTTTACTAAAGAAACTGTCTTACGGTTATTCAATCCATCTGTAATTCTAATCTTTAATCCTCTAATCATAGTTCATTAAGGAGCTTATATTATTTATTCTTATTTGATACTTTACTTTACCAAAACTAGTTTACGTGGGTTTTACTCAATAATTATCTGACTTAGCTTAATCAATGTGATATTTCCGTTTACCCGAAACTCATTTTAATTGTTACCAACGAATAGGTTTAATTGAAGCAACGATCTATTTATTTTTATTCATTTTATTTTTAATCAATAATTTAATCTAAGCACTTGATTTTACTCAATCACTTCTTCAATTTTATCAAACTGAATTAACAGTGAATTACGTGTCGTTTAATCAACAATTTAATTAAGGGGTTCCTTACTTTCATTCGAGAATCATTTTGCGTTTAATTGATACATTTCTTTATTTGAAATCAATGAATTCGATTCTTAATTACTTTCATTTTTATCGGGGGTTGATTAGATCACTACCTTACTCGTTCTTACTCAAAGATCAGATTACTTTTGTTGAAATGAACTATAATAATTTAATTGATGAAATTATTTGTCCTTACCCTAATTTTAATCAATAATCTACGATCATTAAATTATCTTTACCCCATATTTACTTTAATTCTTAGCCATAAGACACTTTACTTTTACAATCAATGGTTGCTTTAAATTTTATCAATAATCTCAATTTGATCGAATTCAATGATTCCCAATAAATTTTATTTATTTCAAAATGTTAATCCAAAATAGTTATAACAACGATTTCAGTTAAATTAATCCAAGTACCCTTTCCCTTTAATAGGCCTTAAGCGCATATTGTGTTCATATTATATTTATTGAGTGCCCACTGGACTACTCGGTGTGATAATTTTAAGCCGTATGTAACATAATTTTAGGTCGATTTTACAGAATTGAGAAACGAGGAAGCAGCCAGAGACTTCTTCCTTATGTCTCGCTTCAGCTATAGGGATAATATTGACGTTACGACCGCTGCGTTGCGCACGCTGAGTCTTCACGGGTACATATCATTGGCGATTTTCCACGCACTTACATGCCTCTGTACTATGTAGATTTTATTTACTTGCGTTATGTGTCGGCTGTGGGCCGGAAAAATTTCGACATTTTAATTTAGTTTTAAAAAGAAATATATATCAAACAATTTATACATATTAATAATATTTATTAGTTAGGACAAAATAACAGAATTACTCTTCATAACCATTCCAAAAGTTTTCATACAATAGCATAAAATATCATAACAGAAAGCATAAATGCCTCTCTCCCCACGTCGCCGTCAAGCAGAGCTCTACAGAGATGCTATGAGCGTGACGTGGAAAGAGGGCTCCAACCAAAATATTTCTCACCTAAAATCAGTTGAATTAGTTCAAATAGCTTGAAAATAAGGTTTTAAAATAGCTTCACAACGATTTGAAAATAAGATTTCAAAATAGTCTACAAACGATTTCAAATGGTTTGAAAATGGTTTCTAAAAATGGTTTTAATCAGTTTGAAAAAATGGTTAGTTTTCAAAAATGGTTAAGTTAAATGTGAAAATGGATCAGTATATATACCTATTTGTATGACGTGTGAAATTTGATGCAGTAAAACAAAATTCGACCCTTGTTCTTTTCTAGCAAATTCTATTATTTAATTTTAATATTTTTTGATTTATTTTTATAATTTTTTTTATTTAAAATTTTTATTGAATTATTGCTAATTCAATTTTTCGATTTAAATTTCACTTTAATGAACTTTAATTGATTTTTTCAATTTCGTCGAATTTGTTGTGTTTTCTTGTTATATTTGTATAGGTATCGTGCGAATCTTGGTGCATTTTGTTAATATTTTAATTTATTTTTATGTTTATTATTTTATATTTAATTCTTTTATTTCTCAGATTTTATATGGTTTAATTGGTGTTTCAATAGGTTTATTTAAATTGCATGTTGTATTTGCGTGTGTGTTTCTGATCCATTTAAACATTTCTCAAGGCCGTTTACGTTCTGGCCCAACATTACAATGAGCTTGAGAGGCATATAAAAAATATTCCACAACAATATAATGGAAAATTCGGGAACTCCTAAAAATAGTAAAATAAACAAGTGTATAGAAAAGATCAAAATATACCAAGAGTTGGAATGTAAAAGTAAGAAACGCCTTTTTGAAAGAGATCGGAATTTCTTGTTTTAATCCATCGTTTAAAACGGGGTTTTGTTTTAGATAGTATTATTCAGGTGTAAGTGTTATTTGGTTTTTCTTATTGTTGAATTAATATTTAAAATGGTTCGGTCGGAACTGACTCCTCTGACTTCACGTGATCTTTAAATACCACTAAAATAACTCAATACATGAATAATCTTTTTTTGATACAAAAATTGCACAACGATTCATACTTTCAAATCAATTAACACTGGCAGGGATCACTATGGGAAGTCACCTTTTAATCTATAATATACTAGATTAGTGTTTCGCAAAATTTTTGTGTTCAAGGTGCACCTAACAAATCAAGAAATTTTAGAGGTATACCGAAGAAAAAAACAATGTTTATTTAATATTTGTTATTATTAAAATCAATATAATATGAAAAAAATGTTTAATGAGAAATGCGAGCCTGCTTAACTGAGCCGAGGCGATCAAAATTTGGGACAATCGTTGATAAGGCTGCTCTCAATTATTCGTCGGTCGTCCTAAGGCGTTCACTTTTTTTATTTAATCGTAATGATAGTTGAAAACTTCAATTCGCATAAGGAGGTCGTGGCAAATGGTAAGAAAAATGCAATAGCACGCTTTGAAAAGCAGTGGATACTCATATTTTATCAGTAGGCAAAAATATCCTAGCTCTGTTTCGGTAAATTTTAGTTTTAATATTCTATAAGTTTTAAGCTCCATGAATTCTTCCTGCTCGTTTATCGATAAGTCTCCAAGGAAAATACTATACGAGAATGGATTTCGTACTCAGTTTATATGTTGCAGGTCACACCTTAGAAAATAAGAGTTCATTTTTCTTTTAATTGCTCCAAGTGTTTCACTATCAAAACCTGCACTTTTTTTCTGCATCGGCAGCCATGACATTTTGGAACATTTCATAACTACCATTGAAAGTGTGGCTGATCCATAACACAAACTTAGCGTGAAAGCTTTCAATCTTGTCCGATGACATAAAAATATTAGAATTCCTGTCTTGCATTTATTTGAGCTCATTTAAATGAGCAAAAATGTCCGCTAGATATGCTAGTTTTGCTACTTATTCTTCTCTTTTAATCAAAGAAGCAAAATCTGAACCTTGAGCCTCTATAAACGCCTGGGTCTCATTTTTAGCTAGTAAATCGGATAAAGCCCTTGTCCGCAAGAAAGCCATCTTACTTCTGTATGAAACAGAAGTGACCGATAATCTGCTCCCATTTCCTAACACACTGCATTAAACAGACAAGTGTTCAGCGGTCGCGACTTGATCAAGCAGAGACTTCGTCATCAGCGCTTCACTGTGTAAACAGCAATGTACATTTTTAATACAAGTGTTTTTTCAGAAGTCCAGATTATAAATCCCCTAATTTTCTAGTCTGTGCAAATGCTTATGCAGTTGTGCCATTCCAAATTATGCTCACTGAAGTATTTGTCTGTTACTTTGAATATTTTTACTCCAGTGGTATAACCAGGTACTGGCAGACAAAATAAAAAGTCCTCTTTTATTTCATATCCATCCGTGCACCTCACATTTAAGATGAGATGCGCTTGACCACTGATATCATTAGATTCGTCGACTTGAAGCGCAAACATTCCACTAAGCCTTAATTTTTCCATTAACGTTAATTCAATGTCACTAGAAATATCATTAATGATACGTGTGATCGTACAAGCTGACGCAGGTATTTCACTTGCAAAACTCTCGGCTATATGTAAGAGGGCATTATCTTCACAAAACTTACACCAGTGTACCGCGGCACACACTTTACGGAACACTGTACTAGATCTCTAAAATTATCCTTGCCACAAATCTGACTAGTTTTCTGACGGATTTCTTTTTAAACTATATTTAATTTCCACTGTCGCAAAACTCGTAACTTTTTAATTATTTTGTGGCTTAATTTTATGGCCAAGTTTTTGATTCAAGATTTTCTTATATAGTAATTCTCTCGTCAACAACTAATTAAATTGAGTCAAACAACTATGGGAGTAATTTCTTTTATCTATCAGCCGCCTCGGCCGTTCTCGGGGAGAGATTTTCAACGCTAATCACATTTTGGAATTAGTAGTTTCCTTTATAATTAAGTTTATCAAAATTGGAGAATTTATAATTAATTTCATTTATTTGTTTTTGTCATTTTAATAATTTTTTTTTCTTAATAACTTTTTCTAGGGTTACCAAATTAATTATATATTATTACTTTCGTACTCGTCTCGTCAATTGGCATCGGCATATACCCATTTTCGCCGGAAAATATTGATTATTTTAGTTTTCCAAATTATTTCTATTTACAAAATTTTTGTAAAATTACATAACCCCAGCATTATTAATATAAAAGTCGTGGACCTCATATATAAATGATTTAATTGATTATAATATTATTAACAAATTAAAAATGAGAAATAAAAAAAAGTTATAATGGAATATGCAATGGTACTTTTTTATAATCTTATCTTGATCCAGTTACTTGTAAATAATTTAACTTTCTTTTAGATTATATATCGTTTCAACCAGCGTGTGATAAATAGAGAGACCTAAATATAAAATGAGCACAAAACCTTACATGGTATCTCTTTAACAGAGTATTAGCAGTCATGGCTATATGGCTCACCTTTTACAAGTAACAGCTCATTATAATGCATTTCAAATGTCATCCTTCACAGGTAACCAATGGTAAAATTTTCCTGGTGAGAATTTCCTTGAAAGTTGACGTAATTATATATCTCTCACTCATAAAGACCCCAGGAGAAGGAAATAAGGTATTAGAGTAAATGTAACAGGGGAGTTCAATCTTGCGTCATTTATCTGAGTTTTAATGAATTTATATCCTTATGCATTTGAAGTTCACAAATGACAATTTAGCAACTAGAATTCAATATAGGGAGGGTTAAAAATTCAGATTATATGTAGTTGGCAAAGGGCATTAAATCATCCTCACAGTGTACAGTCACAATACTGCCGTCCAAAGGAAGACTCCCGTATTTGAATAAAATTCGAAAATTGAGATTTTACGCTTATATGAAATAAAACGTGCCAAGAAATAAGTTAAAAAAGAAGTAACCAAAAAATACTTAATTGCATATAATACAACATCCTTATCTTATCAATTTACTTTAGCTAGACTGAGGTACAACTTTGATTGCTAGCTACTACGATTTGGTTTTACGACATATACGAGGGTCTTTCTTTGGACGGCAGAATACAACACAGCTATATACGCGCCAACAGTTCAATATTATCACTCCATTGGCCTACGTCGCATTTACATATGAACTGCTGAACAATTATCATAGTAACCAATACCACGGTAACACTTCCAGAACTTTTCGGATTCGTATCCAATGGTAACGCATTTAAATCACACTAGCATACAAACATACAAAAGTAAAACACAAATTTATTAACGAGTCGGCCGCGTTGCCAATAACCGTTGCCAAGCAAGTCCGAGTGCGACAGTTAAGGATAAAATAAATGATCTATAATAAGACATGTAGCAATCTGGATCAACTAATGAAAGACATTGGTTGGAAATCAATCACGACAATTGACTAGAACCATCGGCACAGTTCCGGCGCTGCTTCAAGTGCTCGTAAACAAATTCCGCCGCCGGGATGCTGGCAAACTTGAGAGACTAATCAATATAAATAAACCAATTAATAAATCAATAAATCGAATCGATTTGCCCAACCTCAGACACAATGAAGTCGGGCGTCGTGACCTCAGGAGGCAAATTGCGAAGAAATGCCACAATCGACTCTGTGGAGTTGTGTGCGCGTTTGGCTTCCTCTGAACCGGCAACAGTTTTTATGAGTGCAAGCGCGATCCGGAAGACGACCTTGATGCCCTCGCAGAAGAACATGTCAAGCACCCTGACAACAGTTGCCCAGGGGAAATTTCGAGTGAAAATGCACATGAACCAATCGATCATGAAATAGACAGGTTCGACCTCATGTAGCACCTGGAGAAGTCAATAATAAATCAATATATCAATCAATAATCAATTATACCAAGTGTTTATGGGCCTGAGGAACATGCCGCTTCAGGAGCCCGTAAAGAATTTTCGCATCGAGCTGCACCCGTTCCTTAACGATGACGTCATCATATTATAATGATGTGAATGTATATGAAACAAACGTACGAGACCGGAATCGAAATAACCGGGTAAATAGTGCTGGCAGATGGCACAGAATGTCCAGAATGCCTCCTCCTCTGGCATGTGGATGAGCAAGGCGGCCGCGATTGGTGCCTGTGCCTGGCAGTAACCGGTGACCGGGTGTAGGATGCTGTAGGCCTTCAGGACGTTAAATAGCGACTGTTGCCTGTTGCAAGGATACTGTCAATAAATGTGCCAGTGAGTTCCGTTGCCATAGCTCGATACAATTTTTGTCATATGATTCCATGCGAGTAATTTCCCCTTTTATCTTTATATTGAATGACATGTGGTCAGATAGCCGCCAGGATGTCATAATATAGGACAAATACACATAAAAGGCAATGTATTTGTGATTGTCATGGCAACAACACTCAATAAGGATTGAGAAATTCAATACCCGTTACCAAGGCGATTGAGCAATGGGAGTAACAAGCTCCAGTCAGAAACCGCTTGCTTTTTTGACAAAAGGTAAAATGCACCGTAGCCATGGCAACATATTAAAACAACAAAACCCACCCAAACCCTTGCTGGGAACCAAATATTTCGTGTTGGGGATATTGGCGGCCGACGTCCTTGCCAATCTGATCAATAACCGCCATGTCACCGTCCTGCTGGATTAGAGTCTACAAATATTGATTGTGAATCACACAATATTGATCGGAGCAGTCAGAATGAAATGATTGGATCAATAGGGAAGACCCTCCCCAATATTCCCCTGTATTCCTTACCGATTACATGCATCAGCAAATGGCAAAATATCGACCCGTCACTCACACATTGAAACCAAAACCCCCTAAGCGGCCCTAAGTAGCTTTTGCTACTAATGATCCTATTTCCAACCAATCAGCCACAAGGGCCACCGGAGATGCGCAATATACCGACAGAAACAAACAGCAAACCAGCAATACATTATATCTGCCTTTGAATCTGAAAATGTCCTGTCGACTGCCACACAAATATTGCCAAGCTCGCGGCCGAATGCCTTCAGGAATCCCTTTTCGGCAACGAGTGCGCACTTTATCGAACCGTTTGTTCATGTGGAGTTCCCAGTTGCTCAGTACTTCTAGCCATTTGGATTCGCGTTTCCGTAATCTCTTCAGTTGCTCGCCATCCAATCTGAATGATACCATTAATAACCAATGGGTGAATGGACAGTAAGAGGAACAGCAGTCTCCCGCTTGCACCCCATGGTTACCCAAAATGTTCTATGCCCACCTAGGGGAACAGAATTGCCAATGACATCAAATGCCCGATGAGCACAGAAGAAAAAGAACGGCAAAGAAACATAGGCTCCCTTGATAGATTTATCAATTAATTGTAGTCTAACGCAAACGATCACTAAGGGATTTACTTCAGTAGCGCGATCTCGAATCTAGTTGCTTGGAAATGAACTAACAGTAGAGATAAAAATATGAGGCAAAAAGAGATGCAGGAGAAGAGATGTCATTGGAAATCCTTTCGAACAAGCGCAACAAAGCTATCATTATGGTACAGTGATGATATACTTTGGCAACCGTCGCTATTATCAGCACGCAAACACTTTATATCAATCTATTTAGCTCACTCATTAGTAGGATTGGAAAATTGTTCGCCCCCGATGAAGCCGTATTTGTCAATGCATACTTCCTGCTCTATCGACATTATTAGAGATCTAGAATAATTAATTGATAGCGATGACGACCGAGTAAAAATTATATTTATAATAATAAAAATAAAATAATAATAAAATTCAAAATTCATCAATAATATAACTAATTAAAATTAAATTAATTAAAATAACTATTTAAATTTTGAAAATTTAATATTAAAATCAATTAAAATTATTTGCGGTCAATATCTGGAATAATATCAACTTTACAAATGCCCTAATTGTTTGAATAAATTAAGAAACAACTTGAGTGTAATTAAATTTTGTAATTAAATAAATTGCTATGGGATATATTAATTTAATTGGTACCTTGTTGGTACCCAGCAAGTCAGTGCATATTTAGTTGTTTAACTGTTTATTTTAAATTGATATAGGTCAATCTTGTACTCGAGTTCTTGAGCATTGTCGATTAAAGGGAATTATCAATATTAGTGAGCACAATAGACATGTCTAATTTTATCATTTTATTATAAAGTTTCAATAATTATCGAGAACGCTTAGTTATTTTTATATATAGTAGAAATTTCTTTATGTTATCGACAATGACTTTTGATTTTTATAAGTGGGTTTTGCTTTAAATAAATCTATATTTCAATATGTAAATTCTAACTGTTAAATACTTTCGTTGTTTTAAATTTGAGGCCTAGTAGGTAGGTGCGAGCCTCATTGACCACTATCAGTTATCGCGCATTTGACCGATGAATTATCGCGCATTTTATTTTTTGTACAGTTACAGAATTTAAAATGTAATCATGGATTTTTAATGCTCACTTATCAATGTTTCGAATGTTTATATATAGTCTGATTGATAAAATTAGGATAAGTTAAAATTTTAATTTTTAATATTTAAATTTAGAAATTTTTATAATCTCAAATTTATTTTAACAAGTAAAATAAAGTTTTAAAAGTTAATTTAAATTTTTTAAATTTTAAAAATATTAATAATTAGTTTGAATATATAAATTAAAATTCATATTATTATTTTGGTTGGTTTGAATGATGTCGAAAAATAAAGTAAAACAAAAGTTTGAATGACTCTTCCTATTATCATTTATTATAAAATAAATTAGAAAATGTTGAAATAATAGACTGGTAGCATTAACATTTTATGAACATGTGATGATTGTCAATAATGATAAGTGGAAATATTTTTCAGGAGTCATAGAACATCTTTCATAGAGCAATTTTACATCGAAACCAAAAAAATATTGACAAAACTCTGTAATAGTCTAAGATTTACATGGACTAACGAAACCTAATTTTTTACTTCTCATAACTTACTAGCGCTCAAATACCGGAAACTTGACAAAAATGAAAGTTTCCAAATTATCAAAAATTACAAATAAATCATCATTATCCACAAATATAATAAAAATTTTTGATAAGTATTTCATTAAAATATCATTTAAAAACTTACATTTACAAAATTTTTGAAGAATATATTTCAATTAAAAATACGAATCGATAAATAAAGCGGATAAAAGAAATTTCATCGGCGTTTATTTCTTAATTCTTCAAAACTTTTAATTCAATAAAGAGATGAATTCAATAAGATGAATAAAAATTGTTAAAACAAAATATAATTATGTAAAATTCAAATAAAGTTTGTTTACGCTAAATATTTATTTTTCTATATATTAAAAGAAATGTAAAAATAAATTTTTAAAAAATCAAATTTAAATTTTGTTTCGAAAAATTAGAAACTATGCAGGTACTAAAATTTGTTCTAAAAAATTAAAATAATTTTCACTTTTTAAGTAAATAAAAAATAGGATTTTACAAGAAATAAGAATGTAGTACGGCTCAATTTTTTATATTATTAAAATATTTTAATAAAGCTGAATAATAAAGGCGGATAAAAATAATAATAATAATTATGATGGTAATATATATATATATATATATATATATATTATATATATATATATATATATATATTGCGTTAATGATGAATTCACAGATAGTGGTGAATGATGTGTGTTGGGCCAGTACAAGATATTGTTTAAATGGATTGGAAACAGCACGCAAACATAACATGCAAACTTTAAAATCAGACCCATGAACATCAAGTAACCACCTAAAAATGCGAGAAAAACACATAATTTAACATATAAAATAGAAAACATAAAATTAAATTAAAATATTAACAAAGGCACCAAGATATGCACGAATTGACATAGAAATAACACAAAAACAAAAGATTTGGCCGAAAAGTGACAATTTACGAAAAATTAAAAAATTTTATGAATAAATCGAACAAAAATAAAATAATTTTAATCAGAAATGATTGAAATTAAAAATAAATGATTAAATTGTCAAATAAATCGAAAAAATAATAAAAAATTAGAAATAAATTAGACACATAATGGCAAGGTCAAATTTTGTTTAAACGCATAAAAATTAACACGCAAGGTTAGGGTCACAGAACAGGCATAAATACCAATCCATTTTCACAAAGTTTTAATGCTTTTTCACTCAGTGAATAATTACTATTCAGAAGAACTTTTTCAATTAGAGGATCAACTCTCGGCAACTATTTCCACATCACGAACCCAGTATCTTACAGGTAAGCTCTACTGACTCGTGCATGTGGGAATTATTTGTCACCTGATTGTGTATGAATGAGATGAATCAATGGTCAACTATGCTTTTACTGAAATGCACTAATATATGTATTCGAAAATGAAATCTTTTTAATGAGTCGAAATTTTTCTGGCCCACAGCCACACATCACACAAGAAAGTAACATCAAAACACAACTTGTCACACTGTGTAAGTGCGGTTTCTCCGCCTATAGTATGTGCCCGTGAGAGCTCTGTCGTGCGTAACGACGGATCTCGAACGTAAATATTCTATCCATTATAGGGGCGGTGGGAAGATTGAGAACTAGTCTTTTGGCTGGCTCTCTTTCACCCATCTCCAGAAAAATCGACATAAAATATCTAATTACAAATCGGCGAAAATGATAACACCGAGTAGTCCAGTGGGCACTCTTAAAATCTAATATGAACACAAGAACCTTAGGACTAAATTAAGGCTCGGGCAGTGGGGACTTGAAACCGATGCGATGCAAATAAATTTTATAACTAAATTGTGATTAATTTGATCTAAAGTAATTGAATCTATGACTTAAAACTCGACGCGACGTAAATAAATTAATAAATTTATTGAACCAAAACTGAATTTGTGACTAAAATATAAAAGAATAATTTTTGGTAAAGTAACCAAGATGTAATTGATGAGTAAATAAAATCAATCTATAATTAAACTACCTAGGTAATAAAAGAAAGTAAAATTTTAAAAGTGATCCATGATTGAATTATCCTCTGATTAAATCTAAACTAATAAAATTCATGATTAGGAAACCGACAAATAAAATAAGGAAACAGAAATTTACTAAAATGATGGACAATTAAATTGTAGATGATAAAGCGGAAGTAACTGATTCCAATAAAAGAATAACTAATAGATCAATTAACATTTCAAAAAAATGAACTGTGAATCAAAGCAGCCATCATTGATGAATAATGAACCAAAATTAACAATTGAACTTAGTTTCTTTAACTAATTGAAGGATAAAGATGTAATTAACGGATCAAAGGATAATTCAATGATTTGGAATTAATACAAATGCACTATAGATAATAAATGAAAGGCAACAAAAAATAATAATATTAAACCAAACCTGACGTAAATAAATAACCTAATAAGAATGATTCATAAAAAAGGTAGTAAATTAACAGTAATAAATATCGTAATACGGTTCGCGGTTAAATAATAAAAGAGCTCAACTTTCATAAAGTAGTTCGTAATAATTCAAACATCATAAACCCACGGATAAAATCGAACATTTGGATCTGAATAATATCTAACGAGACACTCTGAAATTGATAGAAATAATAAAGTAAAAACTTCCGACTAAATTAGCGAACAATATAATTTAACATCACAATACAACGAAATATCAGATTATATAAAGAGCAAAGGTTTAGGCTCTACCACAACACCAGCATACTCTTCACCGAATTGCAGCCGTTGAGTATTCCACATAGTGATCTTCTCCATGATGAACATGTAAAGTTGGACATTTTCGAAATCAGCAGAATACGTAGTAAATCTTGATAGAGTGCATTTCTGGTTAGCCGGCATTGAATAGGAGTGATAATTCAGCGAGAGAACAACCTAGAAATCCATTTGCCGAGTTAACGACAAAATTAGCCACGTAATAATCCATGAAATCAATAGAGAATAAATTCGATCTCAATGGCAATATAAATAGATAAACCACAGACAGGTCATAGTCTGAGTTCTTAACAAAACAAACCGACTGAATTTTAACGCGAACGGTTGGATCAATGACACTGACCAAATAATAATCGTGACGCTGAATAAATAACTACCACGAATTAAAGTTCATTCTTTGACCCAGCGGGTTTGTAAAGACGATAATGTGATCAGTGACGTCAATAATAACTACAATGAACTTTCACCGACTAAAATTTAAATTAATAATAAATAACATTCGACATAGACAACAAATTTGAGAATAACAGATCAAAGGATAACAACATTACGAATCAATAAAGAAAAATTAATTTTCATTTCACCCACGCCACCACGTCATAGCAAATAGATTTATAACTATAAAAAGACTAACAAAAGCTCACAATTCATACTACACAAATCTCGATGGACCCTCAATTAGCAAGTATCGATCGTGGATGTAAACGAACCAGAGATCCCCTACAGGGACGACTCTCGAGGAACGATACTCGAATGCCGAGTGGGGAGAGGCAACAAGGTACTTTCATACATCACATTTTCTTTTGCCTTAACTAAAATTAACCTTTTTACAATCGTACTGTTGAAATAGAATAGGTTACATACGTTCACAGTTTTCATGAACAAACATTTGTAAATATGAATTATAACTAAATCTACTATGTATTCAGATCGCAGAGACCCATATGGAAGTTGGAACGATAACTCCCTAGTAACTCTCCAAATTCCGAGCGCTTCCGCCGCTCGATATCGCCAAGTGCTGTGGGATAATGGATACCTTTTATCCACTTATGGAGATTCAAGCTGGCCGCAAAGAGCTGAATATCAAGCCGAAGAAGTCGAACTACCGAGTATCGCTATCAAGCGCGAGCCCGGAAAAAATCCAGCGCGAGAAGCCCGCCAGCGAGCCGAATTCATGGCCATGAAGATGGAGGAGTTAGAGAGAAAATATCACCGGAAGGCAGTCCTAGCCAGACAGCGACTAGCTCAGGTAAACCGGGACATAGCAAGTGGAGCTATCCCGAGTACAGATGGCTTTCCTCCAGAGTACGGAGTTTCTTTCGAGTTAGATGATCCAAGGCTACTACAAATGTCGGCACCAACTAAACTGGTGTTACCAGAACGGCTGATTCAGTCAACGCTCAGGAATCGGCTTGGATCCCGCCAAACCGGAGATCACACGTACGCCAGCAGACATCCTCAATGGAACTTAAATAGCAAAAATCAAAGAAACGCATGTTTTGATGACCCCAAATGAACCGGACAAATATGTTGATTAGTTTTTAAATAACAATAAATGTTGATGTTTTACTTGCTATTCAATCTTTAGTTTTATTAATTAAATACCTTTATGCTAGTATAAATGGATGATATAAGCTTCTGGCCTTTTCAATAAAAACTCTAATCAATAAAAAATATAGAAAGGTAAAACGTTTTTTTTTAAACTAAACCTTGATCAACCGAGGGTTAACACAAACTAATTGAGACGCATGAGAAATGGCCGTTAATGTACGATACTGACCATAAAAATAATTCGGAAAAAGGGCCGATAAGATTAAGTTAACGTTGCAGATGACAAATCATTAAATATTTTAATTTTAGAAATGGAAGCCACGAGAATAATACATCGAGAATTAAAAGAACTCAAACGAGAAAACCAGCATCTACACCGACAACTCTTACAACAAAGTCGAGAATTACAACAAGTGAAAGCCACTTGGGCCGAACCGGCAAAGATGAAAGCGTTATAATAGTGCCTTACTACAGCGCAACAGGGCTGGAAGGATGAAAGAGCATTAAATCAAGCGCAACGGACGCAGATCAAAGGATTGGAGGTTGCCCTGTCGGCGTGCTAGGAGGGAAGTGCAGTGACTTACCCTCTGGTATTCGCTCCGGCACAATTGGCCTATCGCAACCAAGAAAAATTCCAATCGACCAACAAGAAACCTCGATTGCTTGCTAGAGCAGGTCGAACTGAACGGTAGCGACGACGCGCCCAAGGAGTGGCCAAATGAAATAACAAACCCATGTCTGATGATAACTAAATTCATTTGATATTAAATAAAATCGTTTTAGTTTATTATGTTGTTATTTGTAAGTGAATATAGAGAAGAGATGTAATAAAGAGGAAGTAATAACAGAAGACGGACGTAGGCCTTCTAACGGCAGTCCGCTGAACCCAACATAGGACTAAGCTTAGCAGTTCTGATATTGGAACTCACCTTTGGAGGTCCTGTGACCAGTGGTTACAGTACCAACGTTGCCTAGCAATGGGTAACCATTGGCGGGCGTAAAACTATTTTGTATGTTGGGGTGAAGGTCATCCACACCACTAACCCCACATGTGGATCAGAATAATAATAATGTTGAGCAAAAACTGATTTTGTTTAACCAGCACGATAACGCCTGTGTGTTGTTAAGCGGAAAACTCAAAATTTAGAAAATGGAGAATTTAAAGAAAAATAAAATAAATAAAAATTAAACAAAAATTTCTGTAAATAAAAATATAAAAATTTAATTTTAAATCGAAAGGAATTAAAACATTATAATTTTGAAATATTCTGGAAAATTCCTTGTTTTAATGTATCAAAACACACATACGAACAATCGTAATATATAAAGCCGTGCTGGATAGACTAATGGCAGTGGTGGGTTTCTGGGTTTTGATATTTGAGACTATATGGTTGTTACCCAGTCAACCCCATACAAATATCTTTCGCTTACCACTTGACACCCATTGCTAAGCAACGTTGAAACTGTGTTGGAGTGGGTAGATCGTCCGCAAAAAGTGAGCGCTATTACTAATGCTATAATTGACCGAACGATCCATGGGTCCAACGAGCTGCCGATAGAAGGCCTGTGCTCGATTTTGATTTTTAGGTCCCATTATTCTCCTATCTCCTTCAAATGTTAACCTATACTCTCATATCATTTAACTTTATGTCCATTCACTTAGTCCTTCTTATTATTGTCCGTGTTGATAATTTTTTTATGGCCTGTAAACCCTTTGATATGTTAAATAAATACAGTACATCTCTTAACCTTATCCCTATTATAACTACAATGTTCCCTATTATTATTACTAGCATTATCATTGTTACTATTATATGTACTACCTTTATTAATTGTTACTACTATTACATTTATTATTATTCTTATTACTATAATTACCATCAAAGTTATTATTATTACTATTATTATTATTATTATTATTATTATTATTATTATTATTATTATTATTATTATTATTATTATTATTATTATTATTATTATTATTATCATTATTATTATTATTATTATTATTATTATAATTATTGTCATTATCATTATAAGTACCATGCTCATTATTATTATTATTATTATTATTATTATTATCATTATTATTATTATCAAGTTTTTGTAGGGATTCGTCCTTATTCCTCAGCTTTATAAAAATATTTTACTCATATAACAATTTAGCCTTACTCCATCCTTATTCTACAGTTTTCGAAAAAGTATTTTTATTGATTCGGAAAATTTGAGCAGCGTTCCGCCCTTATTTTACAGTTTTATAAGAATATTATATTAACAATTGAACAACATTCCACTTTTACTTTACTATTTTCTATAAGTATTTTAACGGATTCGGAAAATTTGAGCAGCGTTCCGCCCTTATTTTACGGTCTTATCCGGATATTCTATCAATTATGAGCCGAATTCTACTTTAACTTTGCTAATTTTGATAAGTATTTTAGTTGATTCGGAAAATTTGGGCAGCGTTCCGCCCTTATTTTCCGTCTCAATTCAACATAATTTATTTAATTCTTACATATCATTTAAAACATTATTTTTCATGATTTTAGTCGTTCGGATTAATCTTTTTCCGATGGCTATTCATGTTAACTGTTGCAACGATTTCGCAATTTTACCCATTACCTTTCCCTTTCTTTGTCCTTAAGATCTATGTATGTTCATATTACATTTAATGAGTGCCCACTGGACTACTCGGTGTTAGAGATTTTGAGCCGATTGTTGTAAAAAAAAATTTATGTCTATTTTTCAGGAAACAGATGATGAAGGAGCAGCCAAAAGACTACTCCCTTACCTTCCAATTTCCCCTATATACAGATAATATTGACGTTCCAGCTCCTGCGTTCTCACGCCGGAGCCTTCACGGGCACGAACTATTGGCGATTATACACGCACTTACACAGGTCGATGGTGTGTTTAATTTTACTGTACTGCGATATGTTTTGACTGTGGGCCGAAACAGAAATAAATAAAATTTACCGTACCAATCGGGTAAAAGTCTCGAATGCATAAAACCGTTTATTCATATAATTGTCGAAGTGCATAAATATACATATAGCATCATGATTCATTGTTCATAAATGAGGGCATAAACATCTTTCGTTGCTATATCATCGAGCATTTGATCAATGGGTCAATAAATTTGCAAATCATCGACTCTCACAGCTCCCAATTGTCAGTGTACAGCAGCTGAAAGTTATCGTGTTCAGGCAAAACACCCGCTAGTGTTAATTGCCCGAATGCACGACTAACAACTCACTTCAGACTGAAATTTTTTCTCCGAAAAATAAGACTGAAAATTTCTCAAAACACAACCAGTATATATACCTATAATTTGGCCTTAACCTTGCGTGTTAATTTTATTGTGATTAAACAAAATTCGACCTTGAAATTATTTGTGTTATCTAAATTACATTTTTATTAATTTCATAATTTAAATTGGTAATTTATTTTTAACATTTTTAATTAAATTTATTCAGCCAAAAATATTTTATTTTTATTCATTTAATTCATTAATTTTTACTTTTATATAAATAGTCATTTTACGATCAAATTTTCTTGTTATTATGTTATTTTTTATGTAGATTTCGTGAGGTTCTTGATGCATTTTCTATTTATTTTATTTTACTTTTATGTTTTTGATTTTGTATTTGTTTATATTCTCTCAGATTTTAAAGTGTTTAGTTGGTGTTGTATATTGTATTTTAAGTTATCTTGGTGCTATGTTTTCGTGCTGTATTACTGATGCATTTAAACAATTCTCAATGCTATTTGTGTGCTGGCCCAACAGCAGTACAATTTTAAAAATCTACTGTTGGGCTCAGAGCCACAATTTAAACAAAAATAAAAAAGATGGAAGGAATCACTGCACATAAACATGCACCGTACCAAGATATTAAAAATTAATGAAAAACATATTAATTGAAACAAAATAAATATATAACAAAATTAAATAAAAACAAATAATTAATAAAAATCATGAAAAAGCAAGACAGCTGCAGAAAGAAATATATTAAAAATAAAATAAACTGCCAAAACCTTGCAAAATAAGGTTTAGAAAAAACATAGGCAGAAGTGGCGACCAGAAAATTAAACAAAAAGGGCTAAAAATAATATTATCAGAAAATAATAATAAAAATAAAATCCAAACATAAAATAAAGTATATATCAAAAAATTAAGAAAAATATACAAAAAATAATAAAAATAATTTTTAAGTAATAAAATGATTAAAAAGCCCTTAAAATGGCGAAAAATCGCCTATTGGTCGCACACATGCATACAAATAGTATAAATACAGTGATGAATTTCATAATTTGGAACAAAAACTAAACTTCAAAAAATTTGGTCAAACTTTTATGCCATTCGATCTTTACAATTTTTGATTAGAAAATATTCTTCAAGCGTTAGGAATTTGATTTTTTATAAACCGTATTGTAATTTTTATATGTTTTCCTTATAATGTAAATTCATTCTCAATAAATGTCTCATTCTACGATAATTCATTATATTTTTATCTATTGTCCGACCCTTTAAAATCTCTATATATATCGTATAGCAATAGATGGTCCATGGGACGGATCTCGGGCCGGCTAGTGGGTGAAAACCCTTAGTTGAGCTCGGGGGTCATGCCTCGTGGACCCCTCGGCAGTCCGCAGTCGGGTCTGGCGATAATGCACAGGACCGCTACGCAGGGCGCCGTTGTATACTCGGGGCGGCTACTGAAATAGATCATATGAATCATTTTTCTTTTCGGACAAATTTGTAAGGAAATGGGTAGCAGGGCTAGGTATAAGAACAGTCAAATATAATGAGTGCCATGTAAGTAGGATCCAAAGGAAGAGAAAACCTATAAATTAGTTGAACCAACTGGTATGTCATAGAAATTGGGAATTACGGAAAATGTAGCCTATGGGAGTGTCAACGCTAAAAACGCAGAATATTTAACCAGTGTATTTAAATTGGGAGCCCCAGACCGAGAAGATATCAATGATATGAACATAAAAATCACACTGTTTCAATACAAAAAAAAATTAGATCGATAACGACAACGCTACACAAACCAATGAGAGTCACGCTTGAATGCACTTTAGATATTTAGCTCCGATGTTAAACACTAGTTAGCTAAGTAAAATTGGATCCGCTACAGAGAAGTTACGCCCGCCCAGATAAGTCAACACACTTAATTCCACTGAGATCCACCTCTTGATGTCAACTAAGGTCGAATTTCGATTAAATTAAATCAGAACCCTTAATTCAGTTGAATACGCCCAACTATGATGATAGAAGATGAGTGTAGACGTTAGCATTAAATAATATCGGGCCTAAGTCTGTTTGCCGTTTTAAACCGAAGGGAAGTTGACAATTAATTACTCGCAATATTTGTATACATTCCCCATCTGGGAATCCATAGAAGTACCTGTAGAGAATCAATTTTAGTAATAAAATGCATAGCGACGATAATAATTCAACCAACTAATAATTATTGCTTAAATTATAATGAAAACAAGTAAAATAACCGTAGTTAATTTAATAATAATTAGTAGTCAACTCACAAATATTATACACAGAAAGGGTAATAATTAAATCTTATAATAAATAGCAATTAAATCAGGAGGAAATAAATAAAATAATAATGGTTAATGTGACAACAATTAATAGTTGATTTATAATAATAGGTTTAAAGGTAATAATGATGGAATCCAATAATAATTGTGGGGTGAACTATAGCGAAATAAATAAAATAATAAATGGTGAATTACTAATGATTATTGGTTATCTTACGATAAAATACGAAAACCCTAATATTAATTCGTCCCAATAATAACCGACAATTGAATCTTAATAGAATGAATAGAAGAGATAATAATCCCGTCTAATAATGAGGGGTTACATTAAAATAAAAGTTACTGATGATTAATGGATAATTTATAATAAAATACTTAACTAAGGATAGTAAATCCAATAATTATCGACAATTGAGTCAAAATAGAGTGCATAGGGGATATAGCAATCCCATTTAATAATAATGAATAGTTACGTCTCAATGAAATACGGGGGGTATTTAACGAAATCAGGAGCTAATCCATAAAATCGCCATTCGACCCCTCCTCAATGTCCCAGTATTTTATTACCACTTCGCCTCTCAGAGAACTTCGTTTCATGTTTTCGTGTTTCCATTTTTCAGAATGAACAATAATGAAAATTCTGGATTAAATGGGTTGCCGAGAATACCCCGATTTCCACCTTCAATCGTGGCCGTTCGCCATCAACGTGAGGAGTTGAAGCAGAAGTACGACGCACTCCAGGCCAAGTACGATCGGATAAAAGGTACGTGGGCCCCGCCCGAGGCCATCAAAGTCCTGAGGCGGAAGATAGAACGGCTCACCCGAGCGCGAGACGAACTGATCACGGAATCTCGTGCTCAGCGGCTGCTAATCAAGGAGCAGTCGACGGCATTACGACGTGCGTTCACGGATGTTGAGCTCCGGGCTCACGTCCCGGGGAGTGTCAGGGCCAGTCATCTGGAGATAATTCCGGCTCACCATCTCCCTGTTTCTGACATTCTCTCGTCACTCCCTGGCTCTAATTCGCTAGCCCCAGAGGCCCGAACTCCTTCAGAAACGCCAGTAACTTTTCAACAACCAATCGAGGTCAGGGAGACCCCTATAATAAATGCCACTCGGAGGCGACCGAACCGGAACCGGCGACGACGCGATCGACGTCGGCGGGAGGAAGAGCTTGTCAGAGGAGCAGGAAACACCACAATTTCGTGCCAAAGGGAGGATCTACCACCCCCTTACGAGGAATTTGAATTTCCGGAATTCGACCCGGACATATGCTACGCTCCGAACGTAGTATTCAGATCTCCCGTCCCATCCATCCACATCAATCTGGTGGATGAGGAATCGAACCTCCTCTCAGTTTCTCAAATCCTCGATGGACTTGGGCTCGAAACCGAGGACATCGCCGTTCTCACGGGCGAGGTGCCTAATAATACCGTTGCACCAGAGATCGCGGGTCCCTCGACACGGAGAGAGGAAAACCAATTAGCGAGTCCTCCGCCATACAGGCCAATGAAGAGGAAATATTTCCCGACCGATATCGATGAAGACGATTAACCAAACATCGAAATTGATATTAGTGTGATCAAAGAGCCGACGTGGATTTTTTTTTCTTCTCTCGACAACTTGGCGTGACAAACATTAACTGATATTTTGGTCTTGTCGTCCTGATGGATTAATTCGTTATTAATATAATGTGTTCCTTTTATTTTGTTCTCACGTTGAGTTAAGTGACTTGTTCCATGAGGAGTGTGACGCGAATAAGAGGGATAAACTGTGGGGAACTAATACCGGGGTGGGATGATCATCCATAATTTTCTCTCCCAGGGGTGAAACGTAGTGAAAACCCATGTATGAAAGCGTAAGCCCTTCTAACGGCAGCGAACAACTCGGGAAAGACGAAGGTCCTTCGAGGAGTAGTGCTAGTAATAGCGCTCACCTGCTCGAATGGCATTCGGCCATTGTGTACAGTACCAACGTGATTTCGGTCACGGGTACATAATGGTTACTAAAATCGTGCGGCGCATCAGGTGATTCTCCCTAGTCCCTACTAGTGAAGGCCACATCCATATGACGAGCAATTTCTGAAATTTAATAACTCCTGTGCGTCCAACACTACTAAGTACTCTATTATTTTTCAATACTGTTCGTTTATTACGTTTAAAATTTTTTGTGGATACTCGAGCGAAAGTAAATACTTTTTTTTATTTTTATATCGATTACTTCGTCGATTATCATTTTAAATATTTTTTTTATGCATACATTACTATATGAAAAGCATTGTGAACTTGTTTTTTTTAATTCCTTTTTATGAAAATAAAATTTTAATTAAAATATTTAGCAATTTTGTTATCTAGAGACTATTTTGATCGAACCTCCGTCATGAGGATTTAATTTTAAAATAATATTTTGTGCGTTACGGATACACACCATAAATCACACGCATGCAAGATAGAAGATTAAAATTGTTTTTTTCGTTACCCCGGATCGAACCGGTATGTTAGTGGGGGAAGCCGTGGTGAAGGAAGTGGCTGGAGCTGCTCAGTATTCTCCTCTTCCTAAATCTTATCGCCCAACCCTCGAAAGAGTAGTGTTGAGGTCCTGGGAAAGGTTAAATATAAAGATTTACAAATATCATGAAAAATATACATAGTAGTATTTAGTAGAAATATCCAAAAATTTCACGACAGAACATACTTTAATACCAAACGTCACTATCTAACCTATATAAAATTTAACTACAACACTAACCAAAAATTTCAAGAAATTTGACGTATTGACCACATTGAACCATATTTGACAAAAAACCGGCTTAAATCAGGACTATATATCGAATCAGATTTTATAACAGAATTTTATAATGCCATTAAGTGTATATTATCACTATTTACCCTCTAAATGACCAAAAACCGACTTTAGATTCGGAATTCCACGTTTACCCCATCAATCAGACTATCCTGTTTTGTTAAAGACAGAATTCTACAGGTTTTTACAAAATTAATTCCATGACCCCACTGATCGTAAAACGACTATCAATATAACTATCATCGTTATTATTGTTTATTTAAAATTATTATTATTATCATGAAAATTACTATTATTATTATTATTATTTTATTATCATTATATTTATTATTATTATTTTATTATTAATAGTGTTATTATTGTATTTATTATTATTATTTTAATATTAATATTATTATCATTACTACTACACTTATTATTATTACTACTCTTGATATTTTTATTATTAACTTAAGATTATTAATATTATCGTTAACATTATTATTATTATCATTACGATTATGAATTTAATATTATTTTTATCAGTAATTTCACCCTCCCTATTATTAACATTATTCTTATTATTACTATTCTTATTATTACTACCTGTTATTACTATTACTAACCTATTTTTACTATTATCATCAAATTGATGTTATTATTATTAGTACTTTTAATGTCATTATTAATATTAGTATCGTTAATATTATCATTATCATTATTAACCGCTAGGATTAGTATCATTATTATTATTTCCAGCAATAATATTGTTGTCCTTATTATATTATTATTACTAAATTTAATCTTATTATTAATACTATAATTTAAGATTATTACGATTATTACGTTTAATATTATTATTATTATTATTATTATTATGAGTATTAACCTGATATTATTATTGTTATTGATATTATTATTACTAAATTTATTATTATTACTCCTATTGATATGATTATTATTGTTGCCTTTGATATCACTATCATTATTATTATTATTATTATCCTTTCTAGTATTATAAGCATAGTATTACTACGATTATCAAAAAAAACTTTTCTTATCGTTATGTTAAAATTACTAATACTATATATTAAATTTAAAGAAAATGTCAAAAGAAAAAGAAGCAATAACATTACCGTGAAAATTTATTTTACGAAACATAATAAACATAATCTTGCGATGAAAATTTCCAAAGTTGCTAGAGCTGGGTTTGGGATTCTAAAATACCGAAAATCAAAATGAATTAAACCAAATAAACAAATAACTTGGCGGATAACAATAGTGCCGGTGGGAGGCATCCCTGTGTGTTCGTTTTCTGGGAAGAACCTGAAAATATTAAAGATATTAGTTAAAAAGTATCTAAAATCGATATTATAGAATTTACAAATTGTTTAACCCATTGCCATGGTAATAAGTGGCAAGCAGGATGGAACTTATATAGGGAAAATGATACATAACTAAATTTCTCTGAAACCACTGAGTTTTAAGAATCAGGATCATAGTCATATATATATATATATAAAATAAGATGTTTTATTTATAGTAAAAGTAATTTCATTTTATAAATTAAAATTTTTATAAATTACTATATAGTAATTTAAATTAAATAATTTTATTTTTTAATTTTAATAAATTAAGATTTTCGGGTTCTAAATAAAACACTTAATAAGAACACCAAGAATACAATTTTAAGATTTTGGAAATAGAAATTTTAATATTATTATTATTATTATTATTATTATTATTTTATTATTATTATGGCAAAAATATATATATTCATAAACTGAAATTTTTCCGTCGATGCTTTACGTTTTCAGGCCCACAGCCAAAACATACAGCAAGCCAATAAAATCAAATATATGATCGAAATCGTGTAAGTGCGTGCATTATTGCCAACGATTCGTGCCTGTGAAGGCTCCGGCGTGAGAACGCAGGGGCTGAAGCGTCAATATCATTCCGTATAGGGGAAAAGGGTGAGGGAAAAATAGTCTTTTGGCTGTTTCTCCGTCTCTCATTTCTCATAAACTCGACCTAAAATTATTTCTCACATACGGCTAAAATTCAAATATCAAGTAGTCCGGTGGGCACTCATTAACTATAATATAAACACAAATGCGCCTAGGATCAATTAAGGGAAGGTGACGGGGTTTCTTCGACAAAAAAATCGTTGCTATGCTCAAAATATAACAAAGTTTAATGAAAATATTAAAACATTGTTAATTAAACGCTATACTAGAAATATAAAGAACTTTAATAAAGGAAAATTGTTAATTAAAATGACGTGAAAAGAAATGTGTTAAACGTACTGAGGAACCCGTTAATGCTATTCAAAATATCGACAAAATTATTAAATAACTAAAGTGCTACGTTCAAAACATAAGGAAGTTTTACTAAATCTGTAAAATATTATTAGAATATATAGGTGACTTGTAATGTTAAAATCCCAAAAAATATAATGACCAAAACATGGAATTTTGCAACTTGCTAGCTAAATAAATTAGACCTCGAGATACTCCGATCAAAATAAGTGTTAAAACTCCTAAGGTCAACAAATGAATTCGTTGAACCAAGATATCGAAATAGAAAGGTTTTCGCTAATCAAGACCAAAAAGCAATATGATTCGTAGGATAAAATGCAAATAGTCTATATAAGAATAATAACCGAGTAAATTAGATTTTAAAAATAATTCTCCCAAAATGTAATGAATCCCAAAAATTTACCGTCCCTTAGGCGAAACCAATTCTATAAAATACAGAGACTATCAAATGAAAAATGCAAATTCAGAGGAATTAAATCATACTATAATTGAACAATTAAATAGCAAAGAACTCCACAATAAAACCAATCGATTTTTAAATCAACGGCACTACAAAAATAGAATGCAAAGTCATATACGTTTCACCAATCGCACAAACTAATTTATAATAATTTAGTTAAATAAATGATTAAAAGAAAACTTTCACATTAAAATAAAGCAAATTCTTTAAAAATAAAAACAAAAAACACTAATATAATAAAATACCACACATAAATCTACTGATTAAAATGAGGAGAGATGTTCCTGATCACAATAAGTCACTCTGAGACAATTAATAGAAGGAATTGGTAATAACAGTGGCGAGAAGTTCCATAATAAACCATAATAGAATCTATTTGACGCAACCATCTGATTTGATGACGTTCCTTTCTGAATGTAAACAACCCGTTGAAAATTTCAGAGTTCAATATTGTCATCTAGGACAGATTAAACTCATAGATAGAAGGTACAAAAATAACTTACCGTATAGATAAAAAAGTAAACCATGAAATCCAGTAAATTCCTAAAATATCGATTGTCTTGTCGGCAGCGAATTGTCATGAATAAATTAAAATCCGAAATTATAAATACGACCACCGAGAAACGAGAAAGCATGACATTTTGTGAAATATCATGATGAATTAATTCGCCAAATCAATACATAACGTGTCCTGATTTTCAATGCCGTGGCGAGGAGTGAACCAACACCTATTGAGAGAGTTTGCACGAGTCACAAATCCCTACACTAGCGGACACACACTCCGATATAAAACTCGCCGTCGGTAAGAAGTTATCAATTTCGACTTATTAGTAACATGTCTGGCAATGATGATCGATCTCCAAGGAACCGTCACGGACGCTCGGAATTTAACGTCGCAAGTACTGGCGACTGTCCCCATACAAGTAAATATTAATATTTTTATCATCCAACTTAAAACTGTACCTTCTGAGCCTTAGGCAAATGATTCAAATCACGGATCCATCCCAGCACAACTCCTAACCGAACCAGGACCCGAAGGAAACCTTTGATAAAAATTAATAAATTAATTACTCACTCCAATGATTTATTTTTGATGCACATTTTTTATCGCCACTCAAGTAATAAGCATACAATGAAAACCAGTGGTAGACTCACCAGCCGATCCATATTTAAGCCATCAACCGCGACGTAAATGACAATGAACCCATGAAGATTAGTTGGCAGTGATCAGAGTCTTTCCTCATGAGTCATCAATGGTACTGAGTATATTTACATCTGAACTCGAGATCCGCAATTTTATGACTTCAATGGACGAATACAAGTAACTAATCTATCCACATGATTAATAGAAATGTATTGAACACCAGATAATGTATAGACGCATTTATTTTCTTTAAATCACGAGTTAAATTACATACATGTAGAAAATTATTAATAACTAAATAAATATCAAGTATCATTAACCTAAAAGTAAAGTTGATTTTCTAGTAGTTATCAAATATTATTAATATAAAATAGATTTAACAGTTACTAACGATTACTAACATAATTGTAAATTTGATTTTATCAATAGTTAACAATTATTATAACATAAAAGTAAATTTGATTTTTAATAGTTATCGATTTTTATAACATAAAAGTAAATTTGATTTTATTAACAGTTATCAATTATTATAACATAATAGTAAATTTGATTTTATTAATAGTTATCAATTATTATTAACATAAACGTAAATTTGATTTTTTTTCTTTCTTTCTAATAGTTATCAGATATTATTAACATAAAAATAGATTTAATTTCATCAATAGTTGCTAACGATTATTAAGATAAACGTAGATTTGAATTTGTTAAGAGTGGTGGGTTACAGGGTTTCGAATCTTGCTTAGCTTTGTGGTTGCCCCCGTAACGCCATACAAAAAGATGCTAACCGCCACTTGGCACCCGTTGCTAGGCAACGTTGGTAATGTGTTCAAGTGGTGGATTGCCCGCAAAAATTGAGTACCATGTGCTAGTACTATAGTTGCTCGGACAACCCTCGGGTTCACGAGCTGTCGATAGAAGACCTGTGCTCGCTTTGCTTGGTCCCTTACGTGGAATTTAGACTGATTAGCGTAGATGAGTTCGAGCCTAACTCACTATGATTGAGTACATAAGTGCTGATTTATTTAATGAACAAAGGACATGTATAACAATGATAAGTTAATTCGATCGACTTGATGCTTGTGCGGCTCGGCGTCGGGCCCGTTCCTTACGTCCCGGCCGGCGGATGGTTGGTTGAATGGTTGTCGACTTTGGGCTTGGCGAGACGCCATCAACGGCGCGTTGACTCGGTAGTTGGGAAGGGGCGAAGACGAGCGGATACGTTACCGCTTCCCCTTCCCTACAGGCTGCTAGGGCAACCTCTAAGCCCCTGATCTGTGTGCGAAGACTCTGATTTAGCTGGCGTTCTTCAGCCCAGCCCTTTTGAGTTGCAGTGAGTCGATGATAGAGTATCTTCGTCCGTTTGGGGTCGGACCAGGTCGCTTTGACCTGCTGCACCTCGCGAGTTAATTGCAGTATCTGACTGAGAAGCTCTGCATTTGTCTGCCTCGCACGGTCTAGTTCGCTTTGCATTAGTTTCAGGACCGACGTTACTACAAATAAAAATACTCAGATTAACCTTGTTTAATGTGGAGAATTCTAATTATTTCAAACATAGTTATAGAAGGGAAATTTATTTAAAACAAAAGTTTTAAGATGAACAACTCATTGTAATTTAATATTAACAACATCACTAGGATAAAAATGTCAGTTACGATTGTGTTTGGAGGTTCATGACTCTTCAAGAAACTTCCTGACTCCTTCTTCCGGAGAGTAACCGGTGATGATGGGCACTGGTCGTCGAGTGTTGCGTGCCGGTCGAGCCGGGTACGTCTCCGCGATGCGCCCGACGAGAATGTCCTCTTCAACGTTGGCGAGGTACATCCTCGCCTTCACAACGTGCAAATCGATCTCTTCCTGGATCTTCTCCCACTGCGCAAGGAGACTTCGCGCATGATCGAGGGTCTCCTCGGCAGGGTACTGTTCTTCAGCTGGTTTGCGGGGATCATTGTCTCGGCCTAGTATTTGCCATAGAGACGGACACGATCGTTTCGGGCGTGGCTCCTCGAGAGTCATTGACGGACGCGCTCGTTTCCAGGCTCGGCGCCATTCATCGGCCTCTTGTACTGAAATCCAATTTGGGAGCATGAGTTCTTCTGAAATGAGTTAATGTAATACACTCTCACACTATTTACTAGTATATGAACGTTTAATCAATAGTCATAGGCTCATATAATTAAATCGCTAGTTAATTTCAGGGGGTACATCAATTGATTAAGTTAATGTTCGGGAACTTGATATTTGAACTGGAATCATAAGAATTATGGCGATGAGATGTATAGGTTTGTGTGTTCGGGCGATTTCTGTGGTTTGTCTATGTTGGATTTCGGTCGTTCATCCTTTAATACGTTATCATTTCGGGAAGGAATCTATCTGCGTTTATCGTATAGAGGGGTCTTATTGATCTGTACTCGGTTCCTCTACTGTATGGTTTGGATTTTCTATGATCTTTTGCGTGTTAATAATTTTAATTATTTGCCAAATTGCAACGATTATCTGCGCATTTATGATTCTATTCATTTCTCGAATTGGAATGATTACTAGTGCATTTATGAATTCAATTATTAATCAAATTGGAACGATTACTCGCATCTACATAATTTTACTATGTATCAAAGTGGACTAATTGTTGACGCATTCGTCATCCGTTAATGTCGAACAGGATGTTCGCCGTCGACATTCGGCGAGATTTCGGAATCCGTGTATTCCTAATGGCGACATCCGTTCGCCCTTTGTGCCGGGTATTTGATTGTAACGGATTTACTATGAATTTCAATTCAGGTTTATTAATTTATTATTCGAATTTAAATCATTTATCTTTTTAGAGGACGAAACTTGGAGTTACTACAGGTATGAATTCGAATCTAGTTTGGGACATTCGGGTGATCTTTATACTATGGGAGTCAGTGCGGCTGTAGCATGGGTTCACGGATTGCTCTATGGGGACAGTGAGTTCTATTTTGACTATCGAGTGGTTTATGGTTTTACATCAATGCAGTTATCGCGTTTGGGGAGTTATTCGTGGCGATTATCTGGGTGCTGTCTTTCGATTTACACGTTACCTGAATTCTGATCGCATCGTGAAGGCTGACTAGTGGGAATTAATAATGGCAGTTATGAAGGAAGTTTTATACTAGCGGTTGATTTATTCGTGGGGATTTCAATGCAATAAATTCTTATCCATTTTATTCGTATTTTATAATTTTAGTTTTACGGAATTATTTAGACTATTCAAATTTCATTCTAAAGTTAACCGATTTTCTTTGGATTTTTATGCTGAACATCGCTTAATTACATGAGAGGTGGGGAAGATATTGTTATTATTTTAATTACTAAACACGCTCGGTTTTGATTTAATTTGGTACCTGATCTTAATTTACCTATTGAATCATTGAATCCTATGCCGCAGGTAGTTATCAATTATAGTAATTTGATTTTAATCGTAGTTTCGCCCTACTTTCTCCACACGTTACTTCAGCTTGATTAGCGGGTCACTTTATCAATAAGTGGGGATTTACCTAGTCTTAACCAATGCATTAATTTTTATCTGCAAGCCACTCCAATTTTCCTAACCAAATACTTTGAAAGGGTTTCTTTACTGTTAACTTATTTTAAAACTAAAAGACTTTATTTTAATAGGTTTGGATCTTTAAACTAATTTGACTTCCTCTTTACCCAAAGAATTTCATGATCAAAATTTTTCTTTACTGACACTGGATTACTCTACTTTTTAAACAATGGATTAATTTAGTTCAAATCTATAATTTGCTCAAAATTCTTTTGATGATATAAATTAAATCAAAACGTTATTTTCACTTAGTAATTATTTAGATCAATGGATCAAATTAATTTAGGAGACATTGTTGAATTACTTATAATTTTATAAAAATGGATCGTAGTAATTTAATTAATGGTTTACCTATTCTTACCCAATAACGAATTAGTTCAATTTACTGAATGATATATTTATAATCAGTTTACTTTTACTCCATTATTTAATTTAATCAAAAAGATATTTGTAACTAATTTTACTTTTAATCCGTAATTTAATTTAATTTGATCAATGAGATAGTTGTAATCAATTTACTTTTAATCCATAATTTAATTTAATTTAATCTATGAGATAATTGTAATTAATTTGCTTTTAATCCATAATATAATTTAATTTAAGTAATGAGATAATTGTAATTAATTTATTTTCAAATCCATAATTTAATTTAATTTAAGTAATGAGATAATTGTAATTAATTTATTTTTAAATCCATAATTTAATTTAATTATGATCAATTTATTTTTAATCCATAAGGTAA
Organism: Schmidtea mediterranea; assembly: GCA_022537955.1. Lineage (NCBI taxonomy): Eukaryota > Metazoa > Platyhelminthes > Tricladida > Dugesiidae > Schmidtea > Schmidtea mediterranea. The sequence continues at coordinate 138,166,859 of CM039679.1, read as the reverse complement.
TTTACTTTAATGATTTTTATAGTTATTTCGAAATAAATTCAATTTAGTACCCAATGATCAAATTAATTCCAATTATTAATTCAGGTTAGCTATATCAACGACTTCAGTTTAATTTATCCCCGTACCTTTTCCCTTTAATAGATCCTAGGCGCATTTGTGTTTACATTATATTTATTGAGTGCCCACTGGACTACTCGGTGTGATAAGTTTAAGCCGTATGTAATATAAATTTAGGTCGATTTTTCTGAATTGAGAAACGAGGAAGCAGCTAGAGACTCCTTCCTTATTTCTCGCTTCAGCTTTAGGGATAAATATTGACGTTACGACCGCTGCGTTGCTCACGCTGAGTCTTCACGGGTACATATCATTGGCGATTTTCCACGCACTTACATGCATCTGTACTATGTAGATTTTGCTTTCTTGCGTTATGTGTCGGCTGTGGGCCGGAAAAATTTCGACATTTTAATTTATAAAACAAATATATTTGTAAAACAATTTAGGTATATTAATAATATTTATTAATTATACAACAAAATTACCCTTCATTGACCAAAATAACAAATATCATCATATTGCATCAAAATAACATAAAACAAAATGCCACTCTCCCCACGTCGACGCCAAGCAGAGCTCTACAGAGATGCTACGGACGCGACGTGGAAAGAGGGTTCCACCATAAATAATTCTCACCTAAATGTGCTGAAAGTAAAATTAATTTCCAAAAAATGGTTTTAAACAATTTTCAAAGTTCTAAAAATGGTTTAACAATTTTCAAAAAATGGTTTTGTGGTTTTGTTTCGAAAAACGGTTAAATTTAATGTGAAAATGGATCAGTATATATACCTAATTTTCTGGTGTGTGAAATTTGATGTAGTAAAACAAAATTCGACCTTGTTATTTTCTAGCAAATTCTATTATTTATTTTTATAATTTTTTATTTATAATTTTTATTGAATTATTGCTAATTCAAATTTTCCAATTTAAATTTCACTTTAATGAACTTTAATTGATTTTTTCAATTTCGTCGAATTTGTTGTGTTTTCTTGTTGTATTTGTGTAGGTATCGTGCGAATCTTGGTGCATTTTGTTATTATTTTAATTTATTTTTATGTTTATTAATTTATATTTAATTCTTTTATTTTCTCATATTTGATAGGTTTAATTGGTGTTTCCAGGTTTATTTAAATCTGCATGTTATGTTTGCATGTGTGTTACTGATCCATTAAAACATTCTTCAAGGCCGTTTACGTTCTGGCCCAACAAGAGTTACCAATTGTTATTAACCTAAAAGTCGAATTGATTGGATTAATGGTTACTAATTATTATAAATATAAAAGTAGATTCGATCTTAATAATGGCTACTTATTATTATAAATATAAAAGTAAATTTGATTTGATTAATGGTTACTAAATATTATTGACATAAAAGGGGATCTAATTTATTAACAGACACCAAATTATTAGGGTGAAAGTGGATTCGGTTTCATTAATGGATATAAATTATTGATCAGTTAAAAGTAGATTCGATTTCTAATAATCGACACTAAGTTTTGATAACGTAAGAGTAAATTTAAATTTAATTAAAAGAACAACTTGAAGTAACATTATCAACATGGAAGGAAGAATATTAAACTCTCGTTTCAAATTTCAATTAGGCATTGATTTCTGACAACTATAAATAGGTCAACTTCAAATAGAGTATGTGGTAAATTAAGAATACTCATAGAGTCCAAGTCTACACATAATGATTAGTGCTAATTACCAAGCGACTCGAAATAGATTGTGGTTGAGAGCAACGGGACCCGGGGAAATGTATGAATACCCTCCGATTCTAAGATCTAATATTTAGTGCTATTTTCGTTTTCGAATAAAATCTATAATATTAGCTTAAAAGTACACATTTAATAATTAACCAGATTTTGGAATAAAAATCGGATTTAGTCAGATAGACTCTTGAGAGTTAGTCTCAGCAAAAATTTATTAATAAACGTTTGACACTCACGCGACCGCTCAGCCACCGTGGAATCGAGTCGTCTAACTAAATCTCCATTAAAAAGTTTGATATATTCAAGGTAATTCCGTAAAACCATCGATGACGTAGGAGGGTAAAGGACTCTGAACGACTGCCAATGGATCGAAAAATTAGGACGACCCTAGGAACAACAGACCCATGAGTTGACCCCCGACAAGAATCACTCACTTATTCAACCCCGAAATCCCCTTAGGCAAATGAACAATCCTGACGGATAATAATATGTAATTAATGTCGTGCTTATTTTCGGAAGACTCGTGGATCGATTCATCCAGAGTCATATATCGGTTCCCCGCTCACTCGGCTGCCAGATGTAGGCAGGCGATGTGGGACGCTGGATTTTCTATATCTCCGGTCCGCGAAACCAGAGGCGGCACCCAAGGTGACTCCGATGAAGTGGATCTCCCGTATGTCGCAATCAAAAGGAGCCCAGAAGGAATCCGGCGAGAGAAATGCGAGGGCAGGCAGAGTATCTGCTAGCACGCCTCGAACGCCACCAAGCCGAAACAAATCGACAGGTAGAGCAAGCAAGACAATATCTCCGGAGGGTGAACGAGGATATTGCGGCGGGCAGGATACCCAGTACTGACGGGTATTCCTCGTAATATAATGTCTCATTCGAGTTAGTACACCTCAGACTCCAGAGGCGAATGTCTGAGATGCGCGTGGTAGTTCCACGACACATCCTATCAAAGGAGATGAGGCAGGAAAATGATACCACGGAACCCCGACGCGAACACTCCTATGCGAGAGAGCGGTATCCCAAGAGAAGAAGATAGAGCGGCAAAGACATTCTAAATGTGCGAGAAATTTCACGAATGATTTAAATAAATGAGTTCGGTTTCGGGTTTCAGTCATTTTACAAAAAAATATTTACGATTCATTAATACTTTAATTGAATAGTTCCACAGAAGTTAATTAATAAGTGATGATCCAGAGACCCTTCTTGATAAACGATTATTTGTTTTATTTAAAAGATACATATTATGACACCTCATCTTATTTCAGAAATGAATTTTCGACAATTCCCCATTCTACAAAGAGAATTAGATAAGGCCCAGGCAGTCAACCGAGATTTGCACCAACAGCTACTCCAATTCACTCGAGAGATCCAGCAGATCAAGGGCGCCTGGATCGAACCGAAAAAGGCGAAGGTGGTTTACCAAAGAATGGAAGCATCATAAAAAGGGTGGGCCGGCGAGCGACAATTAACGCAGAATTTGAAGACCCAATTTAAAGGATTAGAAACAGCCCTGTCGGCGAGCCAAGAAAGGGCAGCGGTAACTTATCCGCTGGTCTTCGCCCCTGCGCAATTGGCTTATCGAGACACGATAGTTCCGACAACACCCAAGGACAAACGTCGGCGACTCAAGGAGGCGAACGTGCTGTAACCCGCGAACGCGAATTTTGTCTTTTAATAAATAATACCGTTGATAATTCATAGTGTTAACTGACTCAATTCAGTTGACAGATTTTGAAGTAAAAAACCTGAAAAATCACAATAACGAAAACTACTTGTAGCAAGGGACACAAATAAATTAAAATCAAGCACAGGCCTTCTATCGGCAGCTCGTTGAACCCATGGTTCGTTCAGCCAATTACAGCATTAGCAATAGCGCTCATTTTTTGCGGACGTTCTACCCACTCGAACACAGTTCCAACGTTGCTTAGCGACGGGTGCCGAGTGGCGAGCGAAAGAATATTTGTATGGGGTTGTCTGGGTAACAACCATTTAGTTTTCAAAATATCAACACCCACTAACCCACCATAGGTCTTGAACTTATAAATCATGGTTTAAATCATCAATATTTAATGCAAATTATAATCATGATTTAGATCAACAATTTTATAAACGCAAATTTATTTAAAGATCACAAACGAAAATTGTTCTAATCTGCAGGTTGAGCGGCTCGACGTTTTGCGCGTTCGTTTCGGCGAGGTCGGTGCCGAGGCGGTTTGCTCGCAGGTTTAGAGTTCGATGTGGCCTCATTGTAAGTCAATTGGGCTGGAGCAAAAACAAGCGGGTATGTCACTGCATTACCTTCCTGGCATGCAGATAGAGCCACTTCTAGCCCGCAAATTTGGGTCTTTTGGTTTTCATTCAACTGCTTTTCTTCGGCCCAACCTATCTGGGCGGCTGTCATGTTTTGGTATAGAACCTTCATCCTTTTCGGCTCTACCCAGCTGGATTTCAAACGCTGGATTTCCGTCGTCAGCTGAATGATTTGCTGGTTTAATTCTCGATTTAATCTTTGGGCTTTGACTAACTCTCCTTGAAGAATTTTGTTGGGTTCCATATCTATAACACGGAATACAATATTAATTTAATCTTTCGTCATGGAACTTCACTTATCTTATTTGTAATCTCACTTCTTAAACAAAATCTGTTCTTAATCGTACTATAATTCCATTCATTAATTATTATAGGAACAAGACAAAAGAGTTAAAACAAAATCCGAATTTTATTTAGCAAATTGTACCAATATTAACCATGTCTTCCACGGCTTCGTCATCCAAAGCGCTTTGGAATCTCGTGAGCGTATGAGTGCTCTTGATCGTAGTGGGGACGTCTCACCTCGTCTCCCGTCTCCCTAGTCAACATTCTTCGTGAAATCACCACGTCCATGGCTTCGGATTCTTCGTCGAGGTTCGGATCGTTGAGGTTGTAAGATACATTGTACGGAGGGGCGTACCCATCCGTACTGGGGATAGTTCCTGTTGCGATAGCTTTATTGATCTCAGCCAAGTGTCTCTTGGCTCGGTCCACTTGTCGATTGGTTTGGCGCTGGTGTTCCTCCAGACGCGCCAATAAGAATTCTGCCTGCCCGCGGATCTCTTTAGCTGGATTCCGGCCGGGCTCTCTTTTTATAGCCACAAAAGATAGATCTATTTCTCCATCGTCTCGCTGTACTCCCGATCGGGATTCTCTCACCGGGGATACTGAGAACCCTGCATCCCATAAGGCCTGTCGACATCTGGTGCGAGATTGTGCTGGAAATCGCACTGTGACGCGGGACGCGTCTTCCAAGAGTGATCTGCAAATTGTAAATCATCAAGTTATTATTTAAAAATTAGCATCAGTATGCTGTTTACTATCATTATAATAATAATCACTTTTAATAGCTAAATGTTCATAGGTTTCATTGGTGGTGGGATGACTATAATGGTAAACTGATCTGATTATTGGGTTCATTGACGATTATTGGTATGGTTCTTACAGTGGCATCGCCTCGAGGTCAACATGTTTCTCATCTGATTTATTTTAGAAGAATGCTTACGTATCGGTATTAGCAACGACTTCCATACTTATTTGACTAGGTTAGACCTTTTATGGTCACAGGAATTATGACTTGGAGTTTGTGCTAACTCTCCTTAATTTGTGGACTTTATTTGGGTACCTCGACACTGCTGCGTCTATTCATTTTTGTAAGCATGGAAGAAGAAAAACAAAAACTCTATCATCTGGGTTATTGAGATTTCATCTGAGTTGTGTCATTCTAGTTGGGTTATCAACGTATTTGCTAGCTTTTGGTCGCACCATTTCCTAGGTGTTTTGTGAGTACGTTATCGTTTTCGGCTGCGTTAGAAATTGGTATTCGTCAGAATCATACGTAGACGGTCACAATATTTGATTCCAGATAATCAATCAAAACGACAAATTCAAGACTCTCATATTGAAAATTTTATTTGAGGCATAATAAAATGATATGGTTCAGTAGAAGATTCTATTGATTGTCCCAGCATTGAGAGATCGTGGCTGACGTTGGAATAAGTGCATGATGTGGACGATCTCGTTTCCCCAGTTGTTCCTCGCATGAATTTAGAGAAAAATCAAGCAAATGTCAAACGCAATATAAAGCTTACCATCAGGTGGTGGGACTGGCTCCCTTCCCATTTTGAGATCTTCTCTTCGTGAATTATGGGTCTCTCTGGTTCGCGGCCATAATCGTCTATATTAATTGTTGAAAATGAACAAATTTACACCATGCACTGGCTATATATCCATTAGTAACAAGTGCCACGTAATCGGGTTGGCGAATTAACTGTTAATAAATTCCATTCCGTGCGATTATTCCAGTAATTTCTCTCACATTTAATTCGGATTGTTTATGGCATGTGTCACTATTGATCTTTCCTCATTTCTAGTTGGCGTGTGCACAATTTACTCCTGATCATAAATTAACTAGCAGTGAAGTTTATAATCGATTTTTTAGGATATTGGATTTGTGCAATTCTTCATACGTCGACATTTATCGATTCGGTGACTACATGTATATTTGTCTCTGCACTGGGAATTATATTACTATTGGCACATATTTTAGGAAAATCATTGTTTTCGTTTCTCAATAAATTTAAGTAAGCGTCTAAATTTTCAATTAACTTCTTAATTTCCCTATTTAGAGTTATTGTGGTTAACGTGGATCCAGGACAAGAATGCTTCAGACGGATTTTGCTGATTATTTCCCTCAAATCGAATCGTGTCTCTTCAATCTCGATTATGATGCATATTTTATTCTACTACAGATTGCTATGAGTTCTCGCGGGAGTTGATGTCAACGTTTTACTTGTATTAACTATGATTCGTTTGGAAATTTGTTAATTGATTTTATCGATTTTTCAAACCTTTTATGTTGGTTGTGGTATTTCTCCGTCTGTTAACTGCATCTATAATTATCTCAATGTGTCTTATGCTGGGATTCAGCGAGATTGAAATACTAATACTTATTCGATAACCAACTTAGGTAATATCATTTTAATATAGATGATTTCTAATGGAGTCAAGTTGTTTTTTATTCTTAGCGTATTTTATTAATTATGCGTTTATTTTAAATTGGCTTCGCGGCACCTAACTGACATATCCTATTAATCGCTGTTATGGCTGGTGACTCCCCGTTGACTCAGATTTTATCACTCTCACTTCGTTATCCTAATTTTTATTTTTCCTAAACGTTTACTATTCTGTTATACGTACCCATTCTATTTATTTATTTATCTCTTGAGGCAACTAGTTACCGTTATAGATTATTACCGATTTTGCTTAATTATTTATTTTGCTCCTGAAACAATGTTTAGACTCTGTTCTACTCGTACGTTTATTTGTCGTGTCTAGGACAATTTGGATTTGTTTGTTATCATCACTAAATTTATCGTTCGTTTATTTAATTATAATAACTGGGATTAATTATCATTAATATCTTTGCCTTTCTTACATTTACTTTAGATTTATTTTATTGAAACTATTTTACAAAAATCTATTTTAGTTCAATTTTTTCCATTAGCGGTTTTACTACACAATTTTTAATCTCTATTAAAACTTATCCTCGTTATATATTACTGATTTTGATATTTATTTTACTCGGTGTGGTGATTTTGAGCCGTTGGTCGTTCAATAATTTAGGTCAAATGTTTAGGAAATGGGATGCAGAAGAGTAGCCAAAAGACTACCTCCCTACTTCCCAATTTCCCCTATAACGGACAATATTGACGCTCCAGCTACTGCGTTCTCACACCATAGCCTTCACGGGCACAAACTATTGGCGGAATTACACCGCACTTACACAGTTTGGTTGGGGTGTGTAGATTTTATTGACTTGCGGTGATGTGTCGGCTGTGGGCCGGAAAAGTTTCGACAAAAAGTTTCGACAAAAAGTTTCTGAATTAATCATTTATTGTCATATAATTGTCATAATACATATTCATTTTTGGCATACATAATTTCATTCATCGCATATAAAAACCTTTCCCTACGCCGACACCTCAAACAGAGCTTATACGAGGTTGTCTGGGTGCGACGTGGAGAAAGTCATTGAACATTTCTTCACTCACATCAAAATTATTCCACTGATTCAAGACTTCGAAAAACTGCTTTAAACTAGTTTTTGGGTTAAAAACCGAGTAAAATTATGTCAAAATGACCTTGTGATTTTCTAGTATATTCTAATCTTATTTTTATTATTTTTATAATTTAATTTGACAATTTTCTTTTTAACTTTTAATTTGAATTGTTTCCAATTCAAATTATTTAATTTTTGTTCCATTTTTATGAATTTTAGCATTTTGATAAATTGTCAAATTTTGGTCAAATTTTAATGTTCTCATATAATGTATATGTTTATTTCGTGCGGATCTTGTTGCATTTTGTTAATATTTTAGTTTATTTTTTTGTTTCTTGATTTTATATTTAATTGTTTCCTCTCTCTTAATTTAGCATGGTTAGTTGGTGTTTTATTGGTCTGATTTTAAATTTGCATGTTGTATTTGCGTGTGTATTACTGATTCATTTAAACATTTCCGAGGCCGTTTATGTTCTGACACAACACCTTATTCGAGAATCAACAATGGTTACAAATATATTTTAACATGTATTGATGTTTTCAGTAGATATGCCCGTGCTATTCCAACAAAAATTAAATCTGCTAATGAAATGGCCATTGCAATTAAAAAATTGTTTAAAGATGGTCAACCTCGTAATTTTCAAACTGATTTGGGTAAGAAATTTAATTAATTTAAATAAATTCAATTTATTTTAGGTAAAGAATTTTATAGTAACAAAGTAAAAGAAGTTATCAAAGCCAATTGTTTGATTGGGAAGTATTTAATAATATTTTCATGACTTAAACGTGAAAGCATCATGATTTCATTTTTCAAAAGTCTACTGAGCCAGTTCTTGCTGTTGCATATCGGTGAATTGAACTAGAGCTTTTCTTCAATCAATGAAGATGAAACTTTATCAGAAATTATTTTATTGTCCAGAGAGAATAAAGTATTGAAATCTTTAATAAAGCAACTTTCCATTTAATTGGATGTATTCAAATTGCTTTCACAATTGTTTACTTTCATTTTAGGAAAACTCGAATCAGGAATGAGAATTTGTTTATAGGAGTCATCTTTATCTAATTTCTTAATAAAGGGGAATTTGTTTGCATTAGAAAAATCAGCATTTTCCCATTAACTATTATTTGAATCATTATTGCAAAATAGTTCATAATCAGATCCAATATCGCAATTCATATTTCAGTATCTTGTTATTGAATAACTTTTATTAAGTTTTTAATGACTGACATGTTTATCATTTAGAAAAATTGAATATTTAAACTTAACAAAGTCACTTAAATCATCAAATAAATTCTATGTTTAAAGAACACTACTTTACACAGCTTATTAAAACACACATATTAATCTAAGTAAATTAAAAAATCACAAAACTTTTTCTTTTATTTAATTTTTGAGAATTTCAATTTCAAGGTCCTCTACAATTTATTTTAATTTAATTAATAATGATTTAATTTAGTTTAATTAATATGGTACCTATCCACCTATAATTACTCAGTATTCTCTCAATTCAAAGCTTGTTATGTGAAAAGATTTAATCTAACTTTGAGAGAAAGATTGAAAAAATACTTTGTGCATAAATCTAATAAAACTTGGATACATGTTTTACCAAAAATTATTTTTAGTTACAATCATTCGCCACATAAAGGATTAAAAGGACTCAGACCAGTTGACATTACCGCAAAAATTGGCATTACGACAAAATTGACATTACCAACAAAGTTGGTATTACCAACAAAGACAAATTAAAGTAAGAAAAAAACAATAAGCCTAAATACAAGGTTGTGATCATGTAAAAATTAGTAAAATCAGTACTTCTTCGTTCATCAAGAATTTTGACAACAATTTGGGCGATGAAGTATTTGAAATCAAGAAAATAGATACAAAACAGAATCCTGTAATGTATTTAATAGCAAATCGTGAGAATAAAGAAATCAGTGGAAAATTCTACTAACAAGAACTCCAAGTCATTCCAATTCCAACAATATTTAGAATTCAAAAGATTTTAAAAACTTAAATGTTGGTAAATATAAACAATACTACGTTAAGTGGCATGGATACGAAACTCCAACTTGGATATCCTCATCTCAATTGATTAAATAAATATTATGAAAGGAAATCAGTTTTATATGATTTTGCCTAGTAATAGTTGTAATCTTATTTATCCTAATAATGAGGCTAGTAATTTTAATGTACAAGTAAATTGGATTGTGAATGTGAAGTTGCTTTGATTGATTTCACTTTTGTGTATAATCCTTTTCCGTATTATAGTAATTCTTGTCTACGTTATGAATCGATAAAGAATGGTACTGAAATAAAATATTTGAAAATAAATAATGAATTAATAAATCCAAAATATACTCCAGATGTTTACATGTTTATTGAAAAATATGAGAATTTGGTTATTGCCTGTCCATATGTTCCATTTAAAGTAACATTCCCAGATATTTACGACGCATTTAGTTTTGGATTAAAATCTACATTTATCATTAGTGAATAGGATCATTGTCGAATAAAATTACCAAATTTTCAGACGATGGTGTTTTGGAACAGTTTGGGATAATTATAAGTTATGAAGAAAAATCAAAATTTGAAAAATATTTTGAAGATAATTTATTCATAAACACCTTATCAAAATTACAAGGTCATTTGTTTTCATTTAATCCTTCTCATTTTAAAGAATTGATAATTCAAAATAATGAATCGGTAAAAATAACACTTGCAGATGACATTTCAAATATATCTTTTGACACAAGTTTAGCAAAATCTTTGGGATTAAAATTTTCAAACTTTACAGAAAAACATATTGTAGGCACTTAAATTCCAAAATTATTACATCATCGTTAACAAATATTTATTTATTCAAAAATTATTGAGCCAATAAATGTTGGAGATGTGAGAGTTCCACTATTAAAATCTATTTGAATTAAAAACTATGATTAAGGAGAAATTGTTCAATTATAAATGAAGAATCCAATGTACCTTTCAGTATCGTATTCAACTATAAACATCATTGAAATTAATATTCGAGATGATAGCGAAACATGAATTAAATTTAACAAAGATACCAAAACAAATTTATGGTTACATTTTAGAAAAATCAATGAATAATAAAGATTTTTACTTGAATTTACACAGTAATAGTTACCACTTACATTTCCAAATAATGAAGCTGGGAAGTTTAATGTTGAATTCCCAAATCAAATTTACTTGGATGGGGATTTGTAAGTTGCTTTAACTGAATTCACTTTTGTGTACAAAAAGTTTCCATTTTATAACAACTCTCATATTAAATATAGTAAAAGTACATTACATACTAGTTATGAATATTTTTATTACAATGAAGGAAACTATACAATTAGTCACAACTCTACATTTTATCTGATATATATTGAAAATAAAATTTTAAATATTTATTGTAAATATTTTCCATTCAAAATAACATTTGACAGTATTGAAGAAGATTACTGTTTGGGATTTAATAAAAAAGAAGTATATTTTAATGATGAATCAAATCACATACGTATACCAAATAAAAAAACAAAATTTGATACTATACGATTAACTACAACTTATTATTATGATGTAGAGTATACTGATAAATTTAAAGAAAATTTATTCATTACTGAATTTTCACAAGTCACTGATCAGTTAATGACATCTTATACCTATCTGTTCAAATCTTGTGAAATTAAACAAGGTCAACTTGTTAAATCAGAATTGGAAGATGATATTAGTAGTATTAAATTTAGTAAACTTGTGGCTCGTAGTTTTGGATTGAGTGAAGAATAATATAGTGAAAAGATCATTTTTGGATCGAGTTTACCAACTATAATGCAAAGAAATATACAAATGATGATTTATACAAATATTATTGAACTGATTCTTGTTGGCAAATTAAGTGTTTCTCTTCTAAAATGTGTTTGGATAGAAAAACATAAAAAAGACGGTCTTGTTCAATTCATTGAGAAAAATCAAATGTATTTGACAGTATAATCCTCATATATAAACAATATAGAAATCAATATTTGTGATGACAGTGGAAAATATATATTTGGCAAACAAGATAAAACTTACTTAAAATTACATTTCTGTAAAATAAATGAGTAATCCAGACATTGTAAACTTTTATAGCACCCATCAAAATGGTGGGGATTTACCATATTTTGTAGGTAAACAGTACGGGTCTGGTTGGTTAAAAACAATTGGGCGACTTGTACGTATTCTTAAACGTATTGGAAATTTTGGTATGAAAACTGCGATTCAAAAAGAAAAGAGATTCAAATTACCTCAAGTGGTACAGTACTAATTTGAACATCCCTTACAGGTTTAACAAGCATCTCTAGGTTGAACAAACTATAAACCAAAGTATTATTAGTTATAGTTAAAAAAGAAGTAAGTAATTTAATTAATTATTTAATTTAATTAATTTTAGTTCTATTCAGATGCAAACTATTGCTAGAAAACTAATTGGAAAAAATTTCATTGGTGTTTTCCCCTTTGAACAAAATTCCATATATCAATATCAACAAACTTTGATTGTAAATACTCAATCATCTAATCTTAGTGGAGAACATTGGCTCGCAATTTTTGTGAAACCAGTCTATTATCCACTTTTATTGATATCAAAACTAGAATCAATGGTGATGCCAATTGAATATAATAGAATTCGATATCAAAATCCATTAACAAAAACATGTGGTCAACATTGTTTAGCTTGGCTTAAATCAATGAAGAATTGATTTTTATCTAAATAAATTTTGTAATCCTCTATCAATGTGTTTATTTCCTAATGTTATTTTGTGTGGGTGTGTTGATTGATAGGGTGGTTATTGATATAGGCATGTGTGCATGTTTTAGTGTGTAGGTATGTTGATTTTGATTGGTCGGAAAAAAATACATACATTTGAATATAATGATAAACATTTTAAGAATTTGTCATAATTTACCAAAAAGTTTAATTTGTAAGTGTACTTTTTCAAAATTTTTATTATTATGTAATTTATTTAGATAACAAAAATGAATAATAACAACAATAACCTTAGCTACGGATATGGAACAAGTAATTAAAATTTTATATTATATCAAATTTACTTTATAATTTAGATCATTTGGTAAATCACCAAAATGATGCAAGTTATGATCAAAATGTTGAAGGATATATTTATCCACAAAGTTACGGAGGATATTATCCACAAAATTACAATTTTAGTAAATTTTTAATTTTTTAATAAATTAATTTATTAATTTTCAGATAAAAATAATCCACAATTTTATTATCAGCAAAGTTATCCTCAATTCAATGGGAACCAATATACAAATAAACCAAGTTAAACTTTAATTTTTAAATAAATTGATTTATTAATTTTTAGATACAAATAATCCACAATTTTATTATTATCAACAAAGTTATCCTCAATTCAATAGAGGAAATAATTTTCAAAATATAAATGATTTAAGTAAGATTTTCATTTTTTATTAAATCAGTTTTAATTTTACTTTTAGGTTATTTTCAAATTAATGTACAAAATTATCAGCAAAACTGTACAGAAAATTATAAACAAAATTATCAAACAAGCACTATGCCTATAAATAACGATTCAAATATTAATTTTAATTTATAAATAAATTAAATAAAATTTTTTTTTAGATTTTGAAACCATTTCTTCAAATTTTGCGAAATCTGTTTGTGACGAGTTGGATAATCAAGTTACAATTAATGATCGAAAATGATAGTTTTTATTGTTTTTATTATTTTTTTTAAATATATATTTTTAATAATAATTTTATAAATGTATTTTTATATGAAAATATCGTAAATCCCTGCTAAAGTTTTTTATTTTATATTTGAAAATTAGGGCATATCCCTTGATATATTTTTTTATATTACTTTAAGTATATTTTTTAATATTTTATTAGAGTATTTTTATATGAAAATAATGACAGATCTATGGTTAAAAAATTTTTATAATAATTTGTCAATAAAGGCAGATCTATGGTTAAATTTTTTTAAATGATTGATACTCTAGATCAACTCATTGATTAAATTTTTTATTGATATTTTATCGAAAATAAGGTTAAGATATAGTTAATTGTTTTTATATACGAAAATAATGATTGATTCATGTTCAAATTATTATAAAACTCAACAAAATACATAACACAAATCTTATAAAAACTACACAAAAGATAATTATAAAAAATTTATTCAACATTATTATTTTTCCAAATAGGTTTGATAATAGAATTGTTAATCTTGACTCCTTGAATAATTATATGGATTTTATATTTTTTATTACCCTTACTCACACAATTAATAAATGAAAATCTCTCATTAAAAACCATGTCCTTGTTCATCAAATGAAGAATATCTGCAATATTTTTTCTATCTTCATATTCAATAGTAGGTAGTAAGAACATACTGCGCCCACACACCATTGCATAATAAGTAGAGGGGGTGGTTATCAATGATTAATCTCGGTGTGTCTTGATTACATAATGATGTAATCAAGATCATTATTTTTATGTGTATTTTTTTAATAAAATTTTTGTGTGTATTTTTTTAATAAAAGTTTGTTCGAATTTTTGGCGCGATTTTTTGAAATTTTTATGTTTTTCTTTATGTACTTAATTTTTGAAATTTAATGTAAAATATATTTAAACTATATATGATTTCTAAATAGAATTTTCAGTATAATTTTATCAATGAATTTTTTATATATCATTTTATAAGATGAACATTTTAGTATGATTTTTAATATATAATTTAAAATATAATTTTGTAAAATAATAAATTTTATAATTTTTAACATAATAATAATAATAATAATAATAATAATAATTCAACCAATTAAAATCTTTATAAAAAACTAATTCTCAACACATAAACACATAAAATAAACACGTACAAAGATCAAAATTTATTTAATTTACATCATTACAAATCTGCTTATAATAAGCTCTTCTTAGATCTGCATACAAAATATGTACAACTTCTTTCTTCTTTTAGTCCCTGCAGCATCTACATCTAAATGGACAAGTCAACATTGAGGGATCTGCAAAAACAATGCAGTCATCTAAACATTAAAAGATGAAAATATTCACTGAAAATGAATTATACTTTAAGAGTGGATGAATTACTATTATATCCCTATTTAAATATAATTTCCCGATGAAATCTACTCAATTGTTAATAATTTTTTAATTGAATTTAATATAAAAATGTTTAAAAATACTATAACCTTGAGAAAATTTGAATGACCTTGACCTACTTTTATATGACCTAAAATTTTAATTGATTTTACAGTGTAAAAAAGGGGTTCAATAATTACTTTCATTTTCAATTTTATTGATTTCATTGATATCAATCACAAAACTAGTATAATTTAGAGATTTTTAAGGGAATGCTCAGTTTGGTTATTAGTATACTTATGAAAATCATTGATATATCTCTATGGGTTGACTGGTAATTTTTATTGAATTTATACTTGATTTACTGATTAATTTTAATTATTTGAGCAACATGATATATATTTTAAGATTTTACAAAATTTAGTGTAATTTAATTTATGTGGGAAACATAGACTTTATTCGATTTTAGTCATTTTTGATGAATTTTTTATTTGATAGAATTTGTTGCCAGAATCAAATTCTGGTGATTTTCGACGGAAAATGTTGGGTATCGATAATAATTTTGTAATACTTAAAAGAAAATTTATTTTTATTGGTAAAATTCAAATTTTTATGATAATTTTAAGGGAATTTGATTGGTTGAATACATATAGTAAATATGATCCGAATGATGTAATTTTAAGGATCTTATTCGGTTAAATATAGATTTCTAAAGAAATTTTATGTTGTAGGTTTTTACAAAAAATATGTATATTATTGGTGCAGTGGGGGAAAATGTCATTTCAAGGGAAATGATGGGTTAAGAGAAAATTTTATGATATTTTAAGGGGAAATAATCTATTAAGAACAAGTTTGTTGTCATTTTTAAGGGGTTGAGATGGTTGAATATCTGTGTTCAAAGGGTAAATATTTTCTAAATGGAGAATATAGAGGAGAAATTTATAATATTTTAGGGGGCTTTGTTCAGATAGATATCAATATGTGTGTAAATCTTTTGAGTGGAAATATTGTCATTTAAAGAGAAATGATTGGTTAAGAAGAGAATTTATGATCTTTTAAGGGGAAATAATTGGTCACGAGATGGATTTTATTTTAAGGTGATTTCAAGAAATTTATTCGGTTGAATATCAATATGTCGGTGATTTTTATGAAAATAATGAATATAGCTGGAATTATTGTCATTTAAAGAGAAATGATTGATTAAGAGAGGATTTATGATAATTTTAAGGGAATTTGATTGGCCAAGAGAGGAATTTTATTTTAAGAGGATTTCAATAATTTGTTTCGGCTGAATATTGATGTCGGTGATTTTTATGAAAATAATGAATATAGCTGGGATTATTGTCTATTAAAGAGAAATGATTGGTTGAGAGGCGAATTAATAGTATTTTTAAGGGGATTTGATTGGTCAAGAGAGGAAGTTTATTTAAAAGGGATTTCAAGAAATTTATTCGGTTGAATATCGATGTCGGTGATTTTTTATGAAAATAATGAATATAGCGGGGATTAATGTAATTTAAAGGGAAATGATTGGCTGAGAGTAAATTTTATTTTATTTTAGCGGGAAATGATTGGTTAAGAAGAGAATTTATGATTTTTTAAAGGGGCTATCAGTTGAATTTTGTTATTTTAAAGGGAATTATTGGTCAAGAGATGAATTTATTTTAAGGGAATTTTAAGAAATTTATTCAGTTGAATATCGATATAAATCGGTGTTTTTATGAAAATAATGAATATAGCTAGGATGAATGTCATTTAAAGAGAAATGATTGGTTGAGAGTAAATTTTATTATATTTTAAAGGAAAATGATTGGTCGAGAGATGAATTTTATTTTAAGGGGATTTCTAGAAATTTATTCGGTTCAATAACGAAATAAGTCGGTGATTTTTATCAAAAAAATGAATATAACTGGGATTATTATCATTTAAAGAGAAATGATTGATTGAGAGTAAGGCTTATCAAAATATATCAGTAAGACTTTGGTTAATTTTAATGATATTATTGGAATCTGAATAAAATATACTATACGTGTTTGGTTCTAAAAAATATGTTTGATTCATGTAATTATTTGTATTCAAGTATTTATTTGATTTTATTATTTGTAATTTAATTAAAAATTAAAATTGACTAGCATTTAAAAAATTTATGTTACTCATTACTTATGTTGTTATTGACAATTTTCTGAATAATTTAAATATATATGATTATTTCTACGAATGAAGAGAAATTGTACAATTAATTTTCATTCAACAAGTACCTAGAACAATTACCTAACAAACTTATAAAATTTTATAAAATTATCTAACAAATTTTTTCAATTATTTTACAACTTAGTTAATTTAATTAATTTTTTTTTAATTGATAAGTACTATTTTCTTTACAATTTGCTACAATGATGAAACTTTTTTAAAATTTTTATTCAAAGTACTTACAAATTTTATTAAAGATCTATCAAAACTTGTCAAAAATTATAAAACTTTATTAATTTTAATAAGTATTACTCGATAACTACTATTTTCTTACCAATTTGCTGAAGGTCTTATTTTAAAATTTCTTCAAAGTAATAACATTATTTACAAAATAAGCAGTTTTATTTAAAATTTAACAACTTAAAATATTTCTCACAACTTTAATCGAATTCTAATCACATGATAATCATAATTTAAGGATAAGTCTTATTTTTACAAAAACAAATATTTTACAACAATTAAACATACATATTTGGAGTCTTTGTAGATTTTTATCGGTATCTATCAGTACATGTTCAGTGTAGTTTTTTAAGCTTTGTTAGAAATTCAACTTATTTAGTGGTTGGTCGATAATCATTTAGTTTCTAGTAATGTGGTAGATATTATTTTTTTTATCAGTTTTATTCAAACCTTTAGCATCTTTGAGTTAATAATTTTAAGAGATGAATCATTTTCAATAAATATATGAAAATTTATTCCAAGTACAATGAAAGTAATATATGTTTTGAGAAATTAATTTAAGAATATTTTTCTAATCAAGTTTGTTTTCACTAGCAATGAGATTAACCACTAATTTTACTTACTAATTAATTTATCATTCCGTAAACAATAAGAATTGGGGTGAAACGATTTTAATTGGTTGAATTATTATTATTATTATTAATTTTTATTATTATTATTATGTTAACACTAAATTTCTTTGAAAATTTGATCGTTATCAACATGTATAAAAATTTCATTGTAAAATTATCCTAAAAATTTTATCTTAAAAAATCATATATAAAAAATTCATCGATAAAATTATACTATTTAAAAATCATGTATAACAAATTTCATTGTTAAATTATGTTAAAAATTTTTTATTTTAATTTAAAAAATTATATTTTAAATTATATATTAAAAATTATACTAAAAATTTCATTTTAAAAAGACATAAAAAATTCATCGATAAAATTATACTGAAAATTCTATTTAGAAATCATGTTAAAAATTTCATCATTAAAAATCATATATATAAATTTCTTTGAAAAATTATAAAATTTATTATTTTACAAAATTATATTTTAAATTATATATTAAAAATCATACTAAAATGTTCATCTTATAAAATGATATATAAAAAATTCATTGATAAAATTATACTGAAAATTCTATTTAGAAATCATATAGTTTATCTTAATTTACATATAAAATATTTTACATTAAATTTCAAAAATTAATTACATAAAGAAAAACTTAAAAATTTCAATTTGGAATTCAAATTGAATTTGAGAAAGATGGCGATTTAAAATTAAATAATATTAGTAACAATCCAAAACCCCTTACACAATCATTCTTTGACGAAGGAATACAATAACTAAATGAAAAAATATCTTCAATAACTGAGTTAGGAAGTAGTTGGGTTATTAGAAGAATAACTGAAATTCACTTTACAGTAATAAAAAATAAGTAATATAAATAGATTAAAATACCGAAAATATTGGCAAACAAAAAATGTTTAATAAATGTGAAAAATAACGATAATTTATGTTTCATTTACAGTGTGTTGTCAATAGTCAAAAAAGATGAGATAGGTTTTGGCCATAGAAATGTTAGTTATTGTTATACTAAATATCTAAATGAATTAGATTATGACCCGAATGATATGCCAATGAAATTAAATGGAATCAGAAAATTTGAAGCAAACAACGAAGGTCCTATAATTAATGTATTTAGTTGTGACGAAACGGAAAAACTTGAACACAATGACTTTGTTTTAAAACATACATTTTTAAATATAATTCACAGGTCCAAAGTTACAGAAGGAACAATTATTAATTTATTACTATTAAATAAAGGAGAAAATTATCATTATGTAGGAATATCATCACTCAATAGGTTGAATTAATTCCTATTGAATTAATTACTGAAAATGAAATGTTTCCATTTTTAGAGGGAGGTATTAGAGGAGGTTTTACTTTTGTTAATAAACACTATGTTAAAACTGACGAAAACACAGAGTTGCTTTATATAAATATTAATAATTTATATGGTTGGGCTTTAAGTCAACCTTTATCTTGTGTTGAATTTAGTTGAATACTTGATGGATTTGATTCAATAATATCTGATGGTTTGACTTTGAATCTTGAATCTTGGTCATATGGGTATACTCTTAAAGTTGATCTTGAGATTCCTTCTGAACTTCATGATAAGTTAGATGACTTTCATATTGCTTCTGAGAAAATGAAACCTGAGGGTTCAAAGGTTGAAAAGTTGTTGCTGACTCACTATCCTAAAAATAATTATGTTATTCATTGGCGATTATTAAAATTATACTTGTCTATTGGTGTTAAGGTCACACATGTAAATCGTGCAGTAAGATTCAAACAGTCGACTATTTTTAAAAAGTATATCGACATAAACACTGAACTTCGACCTAAAAGTATGAATACATTAGATAAAAATTATAAGCTCTCAAATAACAGTTTATATGGAAAAACTGCCGAAAATCTAAAAAAGATAATGAACCTGCGTCTTTGCACAACAGATAAAAAACTTGTGACGTATACCTCAAAACCCATCTTTAAAAAATCGATAAAAATTGACGATGAATCTATAGCTGCATTGTTAAATCCGGATTCGATATGTTTAGATCAGCCAAGTTATATAAGACAATCAGTGCTTGACTTGTCGAAACTTAGAATGTATGAGCTTCAGTATAAGGACTTGTAAAAATATCGACATCAGTTTAACTGTGAGATTAATATTGTTGCTGGAGATACTGACTCTTTCTTCTTGGAGATTAAAAATTGTAAATTTGATATTCTTTTGTCTAAAATGGTGATTGACAATCTTTTGGATACATCTAATTATCCACCTACTCATCCACCTCATTCTAAAAATCTTGATTTGGTCATTGGCAATTTGCGGGACGAAAGTAAGGGAGAAGGATATGATGAGTGTGTATTCCTCCTACCTAAATGTTACAGCTTGTTAGCTAAATCTTCTTGTCTAAAAGCTAAGGGAGAGACATTATAGGATACTGAGCTAACACATAAATCTTATAAGGAGTGTTATGAGAAAAACTCTACCTTTTCTGTACTTCAATATAGAATAGGAATAAAAAATCATCAACTTTATAGTTTTAAAAATAGTAAGGTTACGTTAACAAATAGGGAGGATAAAAAGGTTTGGGTGGGTAAAAATAAATGTTTTGCATACGGTCATATAAATATATTTGATTTTATAAATGAGTGTGAAACAAATGAAACCGAGAATGAATCTGAGAATGAATCAGAGAATGAAACAGAACCAACTGTTATTGATACAACGAATAATATAGAAAATCATGAAGAATTGATAGATATAGATGATGTCCAGTTCACTGAGGATGAATAAGAAAATATTTACTAAATAAAGTTTATAATTGTAAAAATGATTTGTTTTTGTCTTCATTTTTTATGTTTTTTTGTTGATTTTTATGTGTATCATTTTATTATTCAGCGGATAATAGATTTTGAATTAATAAGTTGTAATAAATATTAGATAACCATCAAATTTTATTTAAATAAAAATAATTTATTAAGTTTTCTTGATTGTTCTCTTGATTGTTTTCGCTTTCGAAAACCAGAAACATTAATACATGATCGAAACAATTCTGATGAAGATGAAGAGCTCTTTCTAAATATGAAGAACAAACTTTCGTATTGTGCTCCTGAATTTTTGGCAACACGGATTTATCAAATGACCGGAATCAACATCAAAGAAATTGTACGAATGCATTACGAATCGGTTTAGGGATCTGGTTTAAAATGTCTAGATGACTGCCTTGTTTGTGCAGATCCCTCAATATTGACTTACCCATTTAGATGCAGATGCTGCAGGGACTACAAGAAGAAAGAAGTAGTTCATATTTTGTTGGCAGAACTAAGAAGAGCTTATTATAAGCTGATTTGTGACGATGTAAATTAAATAAATTTTTAATTTGATCTTTTTACGAGTTTATTTTTATGTATTTATTTGTTGAGTATCAATTTTTTATTAAGTATTTACTAGGTTGTATTAATTTTGTTGAAATAATTTTATTATTATTATTCTTTTGAAAATTTCATGTTAATTTATTTTGTTAACTCTAAATTGTTTTGAAACCTTTCAACTTTTAAAATTATACTACAAAAATTTTACTTTCAAAATTATACTACGAAAATTATACATTTAAAATTACTTTAAAAACATGTCTAAAAATTTGACTTAAAAAACACTTAAAATTACAGGAAAAAATATAACTTAAAATATTTCAGCTTAAAAAATTACACCTAAAATTTTATTGTAAAATTATAAATTAAAATTACAATAAAAATTACATTTAAAAATAAATTACATTTAAAAAAAATTACAAAAAAAAATTAACATTAAAAATTTTACAACAGAAAATATATTTTTAAAAATTTTTCGAAAATTCGCGAGAAAAATTGAAAAAATAATTTTTGAAAACATTGCTCCAAAAATTTGAATTTCAAAAATAAATTTATCAAAAAAAAGATGCCCACACAAAAATTAATTATCTTGATTACATAAGTACGTAATCAAAATAATAAGAGATTAATTGCGCAATTACGCAATTTAATCCGTCGCTAGCGGGGGAGGGGGCTATGGTGCAGTGTCCTACTAACTACCTACTTCAGAGTGTTTATAACTGAGAGGTAGTTTAATCACTAAAGACCTCGTATGACAAACACACAATGCACCCGTATGGCCAAGTAAATGATATGGAATACTAAATTATTTATGAAATGCGAATGATAAAAACGTTGAGACCATAATTTGGAATAAGGGATCCGATAAACACTCATGATTTATGGTACAAAATTTAATCATTCTAAGATAAAAGACAAGAATATATTTGTAACAATCCTTGAGAGCGTTCATAGCTGCAACAAAATCATTTGATACCATAGAAATTCAATTTCCAATTGAGTAACACAAGTTGTCCAAATTGAAATAAAGCAGATAAATATAAAGTTAAACGAGTAATGTAGTTAAACCTCAACGACGTATAGATGGGAAGCTTTTTCGGGATGGATTATACCGTCTAACTAACCAACAATATCTCACATATTAGGTTCTAACAATGGCTGAGGATAATAGAACTAACATAAATCATTTTTCTTTCAATATTTTTATGGGGGCAAATTGGGCTGTGTACTAGAAGACAGGAGCTAGTGAATTATGTCATTATGACCCTCAGGATCCACCCCATAGTCACCAAAATGGCCTAAATGATAGCGGTGAGCAAATCGGTAATAAATTGAAATTAACTTTGCTATTTTGAGCAGTGATCAATTAATATACATTCGCACGTATGAATTGTAAGACATGTATAGTAGGGCATCTATCATTGAATTATATAATTGATATTTTAGGTATATAGGTGGCAAGTCGGATACCTAGTACAATGGCTTTTCACCCTACTATGGGGTGTCGTACGAACTGGATGATCCAGATTTAATGAAAATGAAAGCGCCGGCGAGCGTGGTACTCCCAACACTTGCGCATTCAATCGGTCCTAAATGAAAGCCGGACCCAAAAGGTAGACGATGATCACGCTTATATATGACGACATTCAACGCGGAACACTCTCATGAAGCCACTTATATCTCCCAGGATGGACGATTCTCACTGACAATCATAGAACCAAACTGACTGAATTCAATTTTGTTTTCAGTTATTATTTTGCCTTAAAGAGAAAAAGTAAATAAATTTTTAGAAGGTAGGCTGCAGTAATAATAGAGGAGACGGGGATTGACGATGGGAATATAAAATTTTGAGAGGCTAATATTAATATTTTCAATTAACAAAATATCCCAAATCGCACATAGACTAATTACTGATCTCATCTGCATTACAGTTAGTCTTTACATGCTGTAATTTAGGTATGGAGGTGATCCGCAAAATCAGTCGAAAACTGGCCAAGCTGAAGCAGGAAAAGTCGTAGCTACACAATCAGTTTATCCACATGAGCTGGACGATACAGCACATAAAATTGACGTGGGGCAAACCCGCAAGAGCCAAAAAATTCTATCAGAAGCTCAACACGGCTCAACGGGGATGGGGAGAAGAACAACAGTTGGTATTAGCCCAGAGTACTCAAATTCGCAGTTTGGAAGCCGCACTCTGAGCCAGTGAAGAGGGTAACGCCGTTACTTACCCTCTAGTGTTCGTTCCAACCCAGCTAGCTTAACACGAACGGAATGGATCAGCGAAAACAATCAAAGCCAATCGTCCGCATGTGAGGCCCGGATGCGCCGAGCGAATGAAACGGCGTTTGCAAACCACTGTAAATTCCAGGTCAAAGTCCAAAGTCATATTTTTCGATTTCTCAAAAACATGTCACCGCTGGACCAATTATAATATTTTTTCAAATTCATATTATTTTCAAATTCAAATTTTACAGTTCATATTTTCAATGTCAAATTTTAAGGGTCAAAGTTCAAGGTCATATTATTTTAGAGGTCAAAGGTCAGGGTCATTTTTAAATTTCGAAGGTCATTCAAATTTTACAGGTCAAAGGTCAAGGTCATATAATTTTTAATAATTTTCAAAATACAATTTACTACTTAATGCTATAAGCAGTCTTTTCATAATTAATATTATTGTTACAATTATTATTATTATTATTATTATTATTATTATTATTATTATAACTATTATTATTGTTATTAATTATAAAAACAAAATCATCAATAAAATGTCTTTTAAGTTTTTGAGATGGTGCCGATGTCGGTGCCTGTTTTTGAAACATACCCGCAACACCCGGTAGAACTTTCATTAACTCGGATAATGTATTTGATTTCAGAGATGGTAATATTTTCTGCTCATTCATTATCACATCTTTAGATGTTTTCATACCAAAATTACCAATGCTTTTAAGAATAGGAAGTGCAAATCTACCACTAGTTCTCAACCATCCTGATCCGTACTGTTTACCAATAAAATATGGTAATTCGCCACTACTTTGGCTACCACTATACATACTAATAATATCGTTATTGGCCATCTAATTTACGAAAATGTAATGTCAAATGAGTTTTTGTATCTTTACTAAATTCAATAAATTTACCTCTATCATCACAAATATTTATTTCCATATTGTTTATACATGATGTTGATACCGGTAAGTACATGGGATTATCGATATTTATATTGACAACTTCATCTAGTTCATATTTATCAACCCAAACAGATTTCAATAGAGAAACCAAATAATCACCAACAATTATTAGTTCGATAATATTAGTGTAAATGAACATTTGCTGACGAAGATTTATTGTCATTGGTTTTCTTATACCTTCAAAAGAATTTATTTTTGAATAAATATTTTTTGATAATCCAAGTTATTTCACTAATCCATCATCAAATTTAACTTCACTAATATCATCTTTTAGAACAAATTTGAACATTTTATTTTCCACGCGTTCATCAATTTTAAAAATGTTTGAACAATTATCATTCAAGTATTTTTGTAATTCATCTATAGTATTTATGAATAAATCTTCTTTAAATTTAAAGTAATGTTCTTCTTCATTTGGAATTGTTAATATTATTTTTATATTTCTTTCTTTTTCATCAATTGAAAATAAAGGAAGTTCAACTTTATATTCGTTTGTAAAACAGTTTGTTTATAATAACTCGAATCCCATCTATTTCGCTTGTTTAAGATTACTGAATTCAATCATAAATGGATAAAAGTCACTTATAATAATAAGATTTCTTTCAACTATTCTAAAAAACCTGTCTTCATTCTCAAACTTCATTGTTTTGTTTTGGATTATAAAATTATTGTCAACATTTTACTATTACATGATATTTGATTTTTGAATTATTATTAAATGGAAATGGATTATAGAAAAATGTGAAATTTAGCATCACAACTTCCCATTGACCATCTAAAATAAATATAAGCTCAATCATGAATTTACTTGATTGATTTTCTGGTTGGATTAGTAGACAATAGTATAGAAACTCACTAAACTAGGTATTTTGCGGATATCCATGATGGTTTTTGATATCCATGCCACTTGACACAGTACTTTTTATTCTTATTCACCTTTTTAGTTTTCAATATTTTCTGAATTCTGAACACTGTAAATTTTGAAATAGCTTGTAATTCCTGTTTATAAAATTTCCCCAGTATAACATTATCCTCACTGTCTTTAATAACATACATTTCAGGACAATGATTAGTATTAAGTTTTGTAATTTCGAAATACTTCATCACTCCAATTACTATCGAAATGTTTTATGAAAGGTGAAGCAGATATTTTACTAATTCTAACTTTATCACCTACTTCATATTTGTGTTTTGTAATTTTTACAAATTGTTTAGAACTCACTAATTCAACTGAGGTTTTCGAGCTGATATCAATGGGTCTCAAACAATTCTGACCTCGATGAGATGAATGATTTTAACTATTTATAATTTTCGGTAATACAGTTATCCATATTTTATTACCTTGGTGCACGAAATATTTCTTCAATCTACCCCTCAATGTCCGATTAAATCTTTCAACATGTGCGGCTTCGTATTGATAATGCACCGATTAATGATTTATTTTGAGACGATCCGGGATTTGCTTAATTTAACTATTGTAAAACTCCTTGCCTATAATAATAATAATAATAATAATAATAATAATAATAATAATAATAATAATAATAATAATAATAATACCTATTTATAATACCTCAATCGGTTTGCAACTTATCAGGATTCCCATTTCTAAATATGTTATTAATTGCTTTAGAAATTTCATCAGCAGATTTTGCCTTGATGGTACTCCGTAGGCAAAACTATTGAAAAGATCAATACATGTCAAAATATATTTATAAACATTGTTAATCTTTGAATACAGTATCATCTCCAT
This sequence comes from Schmidtea mediterranea, assembly GCA_022537955.1. Lineage (NCBI taxonomy): Eukaryota > Metazoa > Platyhelminthes > Tricladida > Dugesiidae > Schmidtea > Schmidtea mediterranea. Next base: position 138,140,492 of record CM039679.1, on the reverse strand, counting down.
CAAATCCGTTTGCCATTATTCTTTAATACCGATTATTTTATACGCTCTTGTTGGAAATCTTTTCCACATTGGTTTTTTAAGCTGTAATCAAACTGATCTGACAACCACTTCTGTGTTTCCTTTTTCGAATCTCGGACTCTTTTCTTTAACTTTGCCACTCCACCGAAACTTGCTTCATCTTCGTGGTTCGTCCAAATCTTCTTCATTGAAACAAGATTTAAATTTTAATTTGACATTAAATAATAATTTACCCATCGTTTATTGTCCTATGATGCCATCTAATAATGAAATGGCTAATAGTAACATAGCGCCGATAAATCAACCTTGTTGTTTATGTATGATTTTTCTCATTTGCTTACGATTTTTATTATTTACTAGCGACAATAAAGTTTTCAATGTTTATTCAACACAAGTATTTTAGATTTACTGATTTTAATCTTACCTCTGACTATTTTTCCTAGAATTTTGAGTAAATCATCAACAACAAAATTTGGAAATGATTGTAAAATAGACATGCTTTTCATACTCGAGGCCTTTAATAATGCATTAAAATATGGGAAACTGCTGTGATTTTTAACAATTTTCACACTATTCTTTTTCTTGTTCTTAATCTTTTTCAAAGGTTTAGAGTTTTCAGAAATTAGATTCATAGCAGGGAAATTTTCGGTTACTTGCTTTTTTGATGGTATGTAACTGGTTTTTGGCATATTTCTAACCCTGGTTTTCACAAATATTTTTATATGTTATTGATTTCAACTTTGCTTATAAAAAATGGCACCTTTTTTGTTGAAAATGTCTGTTTTTACTTGTAAATCATCCAGACATTTGTGTGAAATATCTGTGGTAATTTTATAGCATCTTGAAATGAGCTGATAAGAAAGTTAGGATTATTAGGATATGCTTGTTGAGCAAGAAAATCAATAACTGTTGCATCTCTAAGATTCTTAAAAATTACTAAATATTGAACGTTTAAATTACGTGTTCGATGTTCCCCACCCTGGTGAAATAGATTTTGAGTAATAATAATCACAGTAAAACCAATATGTCGACTGATTTTGGTGAATAAATTATTATAATCCTTTTTTTATTGGCTTCCTGATACAAATCATCGATAATGATGACATCACCTTTCCTTAATCGACTTGACCAGTTTTTATCAAAACCCTTTACCATTTTCATATTTTTCAATTTACAGAAATTATCTTGAGTCAATCCATGTTCTTCATCTGCACCCCTATGCCAATAAATCTTATTGACTTTTGTTTGGAATAAATTAGATTTTAGAAATTTGCAAACAAACATAGTTTTACTGCTACCACTCGGACAACAATTTGATATACCGCATCATTTCTTAATTCCATTATTAATTTGTATAAATATAGTTTTTGTTTATATTATACATTTTAAGTATAAAAGCTTATTTCAATAAAACATATGATCAGTTCAATCTTATATTGGAAGAAGTAACATTCCAACAACCATTACAAACCCTACCGCAAAACAATGGCAACAAATCCTCAATATTTCCATTATTTATTTAAAAACTATTTTCTTAAATAAATGTATTATCGTTGTTACTTATTTTATTTACAAATACATTCAATAGAACATTCTGATTTGTCAAAATGACGTTTCCAAATGATAAACCCTAGCAAATTGTCGATAGAAGTGGAAAATACCCTATAATATTTTTCAAATCCGGAAAATGCAGAATCATGGTTTGTAAGAAACCTTTAGGTGTTAATAAATTACAATAACGAATAAAAGATGTTAAAATCAAGTCAATTACGGCTACTATGGATATGTGCCATAATATTAATCTATACAACATGTCAATAAAATGTCTTTGTATGTTTGGACCTGAATTATTTTCAGCCTTGAGACTTCTAAAATACAACCCGATGTGTGTCAACGTGTTTACCAGCGGCAAAGAAGTCATATTATGGTTACAAATTTTTACAATTTTTAGTGTATATATTTTAGTGTATATTTTAGTGAATGTTAATAAATGTATTTTAACAGATTTCGTTTGAATTCCTTATAATAATAATTTCAATAAAGCCAGTGCAATATATATATATATAACCTATATGCAAGTTTGAACATCCTATAAACAAAATTAAAATTAGGTTTAATTTGTTAAAAATGATGTCTGAAAAAGGTAAACAATCAGATATTAAATAATCAATTAATTCTAGTTTAGAATATTTAATCATCTATTTGTTCGATAAACTCAAAGAAATTACTGACATAAAAATGCGAGATATGTTGACGCTTTTTGAATCATTGGGTAAAGAAGATTCAGGTTGTGAATCAGTATTTAATGAAGAATCTGATGATATTATTAATGAAGAAATTGTTAATGATGAAATCAACGATACGGAAATCGCTACTGAAAATCTAGTGGATGTCAATCATGAGCCTCAATGCAACGGTTTTGAGACTTGCATTGACCATGTTATAGAAAATATAATGAAAGAATATTGTGGCGATAAAGAGTATACCTGTAATAATCAATACATCTTTAAAAATTTAGTTTTTATTAATAAAATAACAAAGACTTTTAAACATTTATTAAAATTGACGACAAACCCTTTTACAAATAAATATAATAGATGCACCAGTTATGAGTTTTAATAAAAATTTCTATTTCACGATATTTTTATCGGAACGTTTGACTTGTGCTACAACTTCAATAATTGATCTCCATCCACCGTTTGCATCTACCTATATCGCAATTTTTGTTTCTTTTATATAAATATTAATAAAAACAACAATAATATATAGTAATATACCTCTACAGACAATTGAAAATAATTTTCATAGTCAGAGCCAGATTTTAAAATCATGTTTCATATACAATAATCCTACGATTATTCGAGTCCATTTATTATTCTCATCAAACATATAATCGAATATTGATTGGAAAGATTTTTTCTTTTGTTCCAGTTTTGGCAAATTGAGTATTTTATCGCGATCGAATGTTATACATTCTACGAATTTTTCGGTACGGTTATCCATGACTTTTATATTTTTATTGATATTGTGAGGAGTTAAAATTAAAATACTAAATTAAATTAGTTCACGATTAAAATTTGTAAAGTTTTAATTGAAACTTAAATTATTTTAAGATATTAAAATTGAAATGATAATTGAAATTTTAAAATAAAATAATTTTTAATAAAATTGAAATTCAAGTATGAATGCAATGGTATGTTGATATTTGGTTGAAATTAAAATTTAGAAAATGTCCCAAGAATATTTGTTTATATAATCAGATTTTTATGAAATATAATTTGGATTTAATAGTCTTAGTAATTTATTTTGATGACTGAAGAATTAAATGTTATAGCTTCTAACATGGCGACCATTCCAACGGATCTGCTTATTGGAAGATTACTTCCAGAAAAATTCCACAGAGGAGATGACCTCGAATTATTTATCAAAGAATGTCAGAGGTTCTTTGAAATAACGAAGACACCAGTGAAGACACAAATGGTACTAGTTATTACACTTCTGGACAGGACTTTGATTGAAGAATATGAAGCCGCAGAAGGTAAAACCGTTGAACAGAAATTAAGAGCAGCTTTTCATCGACCAACGTCATTGATTGATGACTTAAGAGAAGCCTTGAACTACGAGCAAGGTAACGATTCGGCGGAAATATTTATAGAGAAAATATCAAAAATGACTAAAAAATTGGCCTCACACACTTGGAATGAGGAAGAAATTCAGAAATGTTTATTGACACATTGTGTAAGAGATAAAGAAGTCAGGAAAGAAATCGAAATGAAAGATCTCAAAACGGCGGAACAAATTAAAGAAACTATAAAGAAGATAGAAAAAGTTAACAAGGTTATTGAACAAGTAAACACGGTGAGATCAATACGACCTACAACTGGGGGAAGAACTTATAGAGATGTAGTACAAGTTGGAGCCACGAAGAGAGAAATCAACGAATGGAAACCAGAGACAAGAGTTAAAGTGATAGAATGCTGGACGTGTCAAAAACCGGGACACAGTAGCAGAGAATGTAATATAAAAAGAAGATTTCAATGTTATGCATGTGGTGTTGAAGGTCACATACGAAGAGAATGCCCAACAATCAAATGTCATAGATGCAATGCACGAGGACACAAAGAAAGAGAGTGCTACACAAATATGGAAAGACGAAATCAAGGAAGAGATCGAGACCAAAGGAAGATGTCAGGAGGAAGAATTCAAAGAAATACCTATCAACAAAGGGAAGATATGTATCAACCAAGGAACGTACATCAAAGACAATGGGGAAACCAACAATATAACAGAAAAGATATTGCAGCTATCGAGTCTGATGATGAGATGATGAATACAAAACAGTCAAGCCAGCCAGACGAGTATAACAGGGAGAATGACCCAAACGAGCACGCTCCGTCAAACGGGACATTGATCGGAGCAATTTACTAAGTAAGATTGATTTCAACCAAAGAATGAATGCTAACGGTATGTGTAATTTAAGTATGGATGATGATTGTATGATTGATAAAGATTGTAATGTTTTTGAACGTGATATTAATAATAATAGTAGTGTAGAAATTAAAAAGTCGAATGATAAGGAAAGTCAGAAAAAATTTAAAGAGGAGTGTAAAGTAAATGAAGTAGTAAAACACGAGGAAAGAACGATAGAGAAATTTACAAATTCCTAAAGAAAAATGGAGACGTGTGTATTAATGAAATTGTAGAAGATACTAGAGAGCAGAATATTTTGTCAGTAGAAGAACAAAAAAGTCCAGTAATAACATATAATATAATGCAAGGTAGACCGAGTACAACACTGGATATCCAAGGGCGGAAAGTAGATTGTTTATTGGATACAGGAGCGCGAATTAATGTGATGGCTAAATCTGTAATTGATCGATTAGAAAATATCGAAATATTAGAAACAAGGGAATCGCTAAGATGTGCAAACAACAGTAGATTAGAAACTATGGGTAAACTAAACATCAATGTTAAAATGGGCAGTATGGAAAGAAATGTAACATTCATTATAGTAAAGAATTTAATACCAGAAATTATTGGAGGAGTAGAACTACAAAGGTTATTTGGTATAGAATTGAAATGTATACTAGAAGAACATGAAAAACGTAGTGATTTCATTTGCGAAATAGAAGCTAGATTTGGGCGGATTATAACAGATGAAGAAAGATTACGTCATGCCATCGACGTTTTAAAAGTTACCGGAAATAAGAGACTGCTAGAAATATTTCAGGCAAACAAGAATGTTTTTATGGCAGATAAATGGGACATTGGGTGTACCAATCTGATAAAACATAAGATCATCACGAAAGGAGAGCCAATAATGATTAAACCGAGACGTCAGCCAATAAATTTGGAAGACAAGATTGAGGAAGCAATAAAAAATCTAGAAAACAACGGAATAATTAGGAAGTGCAATTCACCGTGGAACACACCTTTAGTTTGTGTATGGAAGAAAGAGAAAAAAGACATCAGGCTTTGTCTAGACTTCAGACAATTAAACAAGATAACAGAAAGACAAGCATTTCCAATGCCAAATGTAGATGAAATTTTAGACATCCTACACGGATCCAGATATTTTAGCTCAATCGACTTGGGAAATGCTTATTACCAAGTGAAGTTAGATAAAGAATCTCAAGAGAAAACAGCATTCTCAACAAAAGAAGGACAGTTCTGTTTTAACAGGATGCCGTTCGGTATTGCAGCGGCACCAGGAACATTTCAAGAATTAATGACGAAAGTATTGAAAGACTTGTGGAAAGATGGAGTGATGGTATATTTAGACGACATCCTAATATTCACAAAGACAGAAGAAGACCATTATAACATATTTGGAAAAGTCCTAGGGAAGATCGCAACAGCAGGACTAAGCTTGAACCCCGAAAAATGTCAAATATTTAGAAAAGAAGTGAAGTTTCTGGGACACATAATAAATAAAGACGGCATACAAACAGATAATACTAAAATAGAAGCAATACAATCATTTCAAAAACCAAAATGTGTGAAGAATCTGAGGAGCTTTCTGGGTATCTGTAACTATTATCGACGGTTCATAAAAGACTATGCAAAGAACGCAAGAGCACTAGAAAGTATATGCGGAAAAAACAATGAGAAAATAAGATGGACAGAGATGTGTGAAAAGGCTTTCGGGGAAATGAAAGAAGCATTGATAACCGCCCCAGTATTGGTATTTCCAGATTTCAGAAAAGAATTTATATTAGACACAGACGCGAGCTTCGATACTATTGGAGCAGTTCTTTCGCAAAAGGATGAAAAAGGACATGAACATGTCATCGCATATGGTTCACATGCGATGAGCAGCCACGAAAAAGGACTCTGCATTACCAGAAAAGAATTATTGGCAATATACTATTTCTGTAAACATTTCAACCACTACTTATATGGTAAGAGATTCGTACTGAGAACGGACCATAAAGCTATTACGTTTATGGTAACAACGAAGAAACCAATAACGGCTCAATTCCAGACATGGATCAACTATTTAAGCAGTCTGGATATTAAAATGGAATACAGGAAAGGAACAAGCCATACAAACGCGGATATGCTATCCAGGAAAACATGCGGAACATGTGTACAGTGTATGATGGAACACGAAGACGCAAAAACCGGCAAAATTAAAACCAGAATATTAACAGTAACAGCAGAAGGCGGATATAACAAGTGGCAAAATGACAATATGGAGGTCCAAGAAATAAAGAATAAGTTAGAAAATAAAGATTGTAAGTTCATAATGGAAAACAACACGGTACTAACTAAACAAGGTAAAATATGGATACCGTCAGATAATAGACAGAGGATGATAAAAGAAGTACACGTATTGCTGTGCCATGCAGGTGCACAGAAAGTAACAAAATATATCCAGAACAACTGCGACATGGAAAATCTAGCAACGGAAGTAAAAAAGGTAATTGAGAACTGCGAAAGATGTCAGAAAATGAAAACGATAACAACCAAGACAAAGGAGGAAACTCAAACAATAAAGAGTACAGAACCATTCGAGAAGATATATATGGATATATGTGGGCCATTGAAAGAAACGTTCAACAAAAAGAAATATATTTGCGGAATCATTGACCACTATAGTAAATACATCTCATTAACGGCCATAAACAAGCAAGACGAAAGAACAATTAGTGAGACGTTATTAAATAAATGGATATTAAAGTTTGGAGCGCCAAAAGAACTTCATGTAGATTGTGGGAAGAACTTTGAAGCAAGAAGCATAAAAGAACTAGCAAAGACAGCTGGCATTGAATTAATTTTCTCAAGCCCATATCACCATAACACGAATGGTATTATTGAAAGACAATTCAGAACAATCAGAGAGTATATTAACGCGTCATTGAATGAAGGAGGAAGGAAAAACTGGGCTGATATAGTGCCAGAAATAGAATATACGTTAAATGCAACAGTTCAAAAAACAACGGGAGTAAGCCCAGCAGAGATTATATTTGGGAGGAAGATCGACAGAATGAAATGGTACTCGAATAAAGAAATAAATAGAGAAGATATGGAAAAGAGAATAGAGGATAAAACACTAAAACCAAAAATAAGCAAAACAGTGAGAAATTTTGAAATGGAAGATGTGGTCTTGATCAAACAAGAAATTCGAAATAAAGACGATGCAAGGTGGGAAGGGCCGTACAAAGTGATAAAGAAAATACATGAACGGAGCTACTTACTTAAGGATCAAAATGGGAAGATGGTAGTCAGAAATGTTGAGAAGATCAAACATTTTAAAAAAGGGGGATGTGAGGAGTTAAAATTAAAATACTAAATTAAATTAGTTCACGATTAAAATTTGTAAAGTTTTAATTGAAACTTAAATTATTTTAAGATATTAAAATTGAAATGATAATTGAAATTTTAAAATAAAATAATTTTTAATAAAATTGAAATTCAAGTATGAATGCAATGGTATGTTGATATTTGGTTGAAATTAAAATTTAGAAAATGTCCCAAGAATATTTGTTTATATAATCAGATTTTTATGAAATATAATTTGGATTTAATAGTCTTAGTAATTTATTTTGATGACTGAAGAATTAAATGTTATAGCTTCTAACAGATATCATCATCTCCAGTATAGGTAACAAGCTCATTCATCAAAATTATAAAAAATTTAGTTTCTGACATTTTATGATAAAGTTTATTTATATTCTATTTGACCAATCAGAAAGTTCTATTGCATGTATTTGTAAATAAAATAAGTAACAACGATAATACATTTATTTAAAAAAATAGTTTAAAATAAATAATCAAAATATTGAGGATTTGTTGCCATTGTTTTGCAATAGGGTTTATAATGGTTGTTGGAATGTTACTTCTTTCAATATAAGATTGAACTGATCATATGTTTTATTGAAATAAGCTTTTATACTAAATTGAAATTTATTAATCATTTTTTAATAAAGTTTTCCATTTTCATCCAATTTGAATAATGATTTATTTAATTCATTTTTGATAATATCAATCCTCATATTTAAATATTTAATATCGTAATATAGTTTCTTCCCAGCTCTTTTAAAAGTCTCATATTTCACTTGAAATCTGTAATCTAAATTTTTCAGTCTTTCAACTAAACTTTTTACAAGAGTTTTCATATGGCTTGGTCTGTTTATCATATGTAATATATCACTCAGCACTATTGACTTGTTCGAATTAGCCACTTTACAATAACTAGCAATTATTATTATTACTATTATTAAAATTTCTTTAATCATTTCAAATATCAGTAAATTAATATTTATTATTTATAGCTAAAAATGTGTTTGTGTGTAACTTAGTATAAAGGTATTTGTAATTTCAAATATAATCATCAAATAAAATATGTAACATCCATAATACATTTATTTAAGAAAAAAGTTAAAAATAAATAATGGAAATGTGAATATTTAGGATTTGTTGCCACTGTTTTGCATAACTAATTTTGGTTGCTTCGAATTTGGTTGCATTGGTTGTTGGATTGTTACTTCTTTCATTATACGATTGAACTGATTATTTGTTTTATTTGAATAAACTTTTATACTATATTGAACTTTATTAATTATTTTTTCATTAAGTTTTCGGTTTTCATTCAATTTGAATATTGATTTTCTTAATTCATTTTTGATATCACCAATGATCGTATTTAGATATAGAATAACGTCGTATATTTCGTTCCGAGCTCTTTTTAAAGTCTCATGTGTCAATTCAAATCGGATTATTAAATCACCCATTCTTTTAGATAATTTTTTCACTGGAGGTTGCAAATGTCGTGGTCTGTCTATCATATATAATATATCCACCAGAACAGCAATATCTGGACATAGACATCTTGTTTTATTTTTTTCTTTCACGGGTACAACAATTGAGTTAGCTACTTTACAATAACTAGAAATTATTATTATTAAAATTTCTTTAATCATTTTCAAATCTCTATAAATTAATATTTATTGTTTATAACTAAACATGTTTGTTTAACTTCTCATTGGTTAAAATAAGTATAAAACTAATTGTTATTTCACATTGATATTTTACCGAGCGCAGTTCAAATTTTGAACAAAATTGAACACTGTGGAAATTAACTATTATTATTATTATTATTTATGGTTTGCAGATGAATATTCATCAATAATCAAAGAACTTCTCAAATTCTACTATCCAGCTCTATATGAAATATTGAGGGACGATTATTCCAGACTTGGTCTTTAACCATATAACCATATGGATATTTTCTGTAATCGACGAATTCTTATGGGGCGTTGAATTAAATATGATAATAAAAGACATGGAATCTAAATACCCGTGCATTGAGGAATGTAGATGCTGCACTTTCCGATATCGGGGGTATGTGGAATGGTCTTTGATTCAATCTCTTCGTCACTATCACTTTAGTAAAATTATTTTTATTTAAAAAAAGTTTTGTTTATGAAATAGTAACAATAAAATTAACAACTGTAAAAAGGCTACTTATAACATTAAGTATTAAATTATATTTTAAAAATTATTTAAAGTAATATGACCTTGAGAAAATTTTATATGAGATTGGCCTTTGACCTGTAAAATTTGAATGACTTTGAAAAAATTTTAAATGACCTTTGACCTCTAAAATTATATGACCTTGAAACAATTTTTTTATTGGTCCAGCGGTGACATGCTTTTGAGAAATTGAAAGTTTCACCTTGAAAATATGACCTTGGAGTTTGACCCTTAAACTATGACCTTGGAGCTTGACCTTGAATGAGTCATGGTCTTTGTTTCAATGACCTTGAAGACTATTGTGAGTCATACGATGGGTCATTGTCCATGTTTAAAATCCGACCTTGAACTTTGACCCCAAAATTTTATGAAAGATTCGCAGCTTTCAAAATTCGACTAAGAAAAGTTTTAACTAAAGTTTATAATTCAGGGCAAAGAGAAGAAAACATTGCTCAATATCTCATTGCAAATAAAACATGTAATGCTTGATTAAAAAAAATAATACTGACAAAAATTGAAGAAACGAGAGCAAAGATGTCGGAAACTAATAAAAATGGAAGCAATGAAACAAAATCTATCAAAGTACATATTTTAATGGAAGTTATTCGTTTAAAAATAAATTGAATGTAAATAAGTTGAGAGTAAATTTCATAAATGTTTGCAATTACCCGACAGTTCGAATTTAAATAAAAATCCAGTCGTACGCTTCATTTTTTGCAGTAAAATTAAACACGCAGCACTGTCTAACTTTTTTACTATTTCCTCAGTACGTTTATTTCTACAGTTTTGTTCTCAATCACTCTTCTTCTATCTATCAAATTCCAATCGTAAATACTCGCTCGCCTTTCTTTATATTGAATCTGGCTATATGGACTCAAGTGTCTACCTCTTTCTTTCTACTATTTCTATTAAAGTCAGAACTACTGCCTCAGTTAATTGTTTTTTGATAAAATTTCTGTTTCCTGCACTGTCAAATCTTCTCCTGTTTTCAGATGACTGACATCTATTTGGGAATGAACTAAATCTTCGTCTATTTTTGACAAAATTCAGATATAACTGCTCAAAATCTTTTCAAGAGATGTTGTCATCTTTATTTTCTAACTCAGCTTTTACCTCTATTGGTTTTGGATTTTTATTCCGTGTATAACCGAACTAGATTAATCTCGTTGTATAATCTCGACACGTTTTGCTTTTTTAACTAACTCATTTAAAATTTTGAACTCAATTATAATCAATGCTTTGTATAAATATTTCTGGATTTCATTCCAGAATTGATCCTCAATTAGCTTTGGGGATACTGTATTTTTTGTGTGTTTTATTTTGATGCAGTAAGAAAGTTTTTATTAATTCAACTAAAATTATATTTTCTTGTATCACTTGAAAAAGCTGTGCCGAAAATTCGTGAATACCTTAAATAAATCTGATTCATAGTCAAATTTTGTAGAAAACATTATGTCATTTTCTTGTATGTTTTTTTGATTATTTTTGATTGTTTTGTATTATATATTTCTAAATTTGCATTCCATATTTAATTATTTTATTTTTAACCTAAATTTCTTTTTATTTGTATAAATTTGCATATTTTTAGCATTTATAACTAAATAAGTTTGGTAACTACTTTATTAAAAAAACCCCAATCAAACCCTCGTTGTAAAATATATTTACTTAGTTTAACTGTTATATTCATTTTAGTCGATGTGTGTAACAAGTTGAGAGCCGTGCATTCCGGCAATTAACACTGTTAAGTGTTTTGTCTGGACACGACAACTCTCAGTTGGTGTGCATTGACTTATGATTTAAATGTGTACCTGCTATATGAATGACTTCACTATGAATTTATTGATCGATATTGATTAAATGATTTGTGATGATGCGAATTGACAATGTTTATGCGAATTTATGAACTTCCGACAATTATGTGAGATGTGACATGCCAAATAAACGTTTACGGCTGAAATTTTGCATCGAGGCTTTTACTTGGATTCGCTTAAAATGGTATCATTTATTTATTTTCTTTTTCGGCCTACAGCTAATACACCGTACAAAAGAGTAAATAAACATAATTAACGGGTCCGTGTAAGTGCAGTTCATTTGCAAGGAAGCTGTGACCATGAGGGTTCGCCAGTGGTGAACGGTTAATCTAAACGTAAAATGATAGCTTATAGTGATTGAGGGATACCGAGAAACAGGTCTTTTGGTTTGTTTTTCTTTCACCCAACGTCAGAAAAATCGACCTAAATGAATTATACATTTGGCTCAAAATCACTAACACCGAGTAGTCCAATATGCACTTATTAAATACAATGTGAACACAAATAGATCATAAGGGCAAATAAAGGGAATGGGTAGCAGGGGAAATTGCGAAATCTTTGCAAAAGTTAAATTGGAAAGCAGTCGGAAAAAGATTAATCCGAACAACCAAAATCATAAAAAATGTGTAAATTAAATAATATTTAAGAACTAAATAAATTCTATTGAGTTGAGATGGAAAATATGGGCGGAAAGCTGCGCAAATTTTCCGAAATAATAAAAATACTTTATCGAAAAACTGTAAAATAAGGGCGGAACGCTGCGCAAATTTTCCGAAATAATTAAAATACTTTATCAAAAAACTGTAAAATATGGGCGGAAAGCTGCGCAAATTTTCCGAAATAATTTAAATACTTTATCCAAAATTTTAAAGTAAAAATGGAGGACGGCCCAATTGTTTATATAATTAAAATATTCTTGAATGTGAGAATGATTAACATAACGAAAGGTGTACAGGCCATAGTAAAATCACTAATGCGAACAACGACAAGAGGACTATGTGAATGGAAAAAATGATAAATGATATAACAGTATAGATTAACATTTGAAGTAGATAGGAAAATGATGGGACCTTAACATTAAAATCGAGCACAAGACTTCTATCGGCAGTTCGTTGGACCCATGGATCGTTCGGTCAATTATAGCATTAGTAATAGCGCTCACTTTTTGCGGACGATCCACCCACTAAAACACAGTTCCAACATTGCTTAGCAACGGGTGCCGAGTGGTAAGCGAACGTATTTGTATGGGTTGTCTGGGTAACAACTATATCGCTTCAAAATCTCAACACCCAGAACCCCACCAATATTGAATCCTGGTTGTGAATCCAGATAGAGAATCCTGATAGAGAACCATAATAAGAGAACTCCTATGGAGAATCCTGATAGAGAATCTTAATAGAGAATCTTGATAGAGAATCATGAGAGTTAACCACTATAGAGAGCCCGGATAGAGAATCCATATGTTGGGCCAACACAGAGGTTTGTCTAAATGAATTGGAAACAGCACGCAACCATAACATGCAAATTTAAAATTAAACCCATGAAACATCAAATAAACACCTTAAAATGTGACAAAGATATAATTAAAATAAAAAATCAAAAAAACATAAAAGTAAATTAAAATAATAATAAAATGCATCAAGATGCGCACGAAATAACATAAAAATAACAAAATAACATAAGATTTGACCGAAAATAGACGAAAAAGTTGAAGTGAAATAAAATAATTTTAGTTAGAAATAATTCATTTAAAAATTTAAGAAAGAAATTATTAAATTAAATCCAGAAAATAATAAAAATTAGAGTTAGATTATACAAATAATTTCAAGGCAAATTTTGTTTTATCGCATTAAATTTAACACGCAAGGTTAGGGTCACAGAATAGGTATAAATACCAATTCATTTTCGCATAAATTTAATCACTTGTGAATGATCACGTTTTCTCTTAAAAAGCTTTTGCGTTTTTTAACAGGAAAAACAGTATTGAATCACAAAGCGTCTGGAACAAAAGTCTAGAACTATTATTTATTAGAAACTATCGAAGTGAGCATGAGCGATTTTTATAAGTGTGCCATATAAATGATGTAACTATGCAATGTATATTATGAACTATTATACGATTCTAGAAAAATGAATTTGTTTTACTACGGTCAAATTTTTCTGGCCCACTGCCACACAACAGCAAATAATTAAAATCAGACATCCCTATGAAGCGGTGTAAGTGCGGTTCGTTCGTGAATAACTCGTATCCGTAACAGACCTCGCCGTGCGTAACGACGTGCTCGAACGTCAAATCATTTTCGCTTATAGGAGTAGTGGGTAGGTCGGAAACCAGTCTTTTGTAAGACTCCTTTTCACCCCACTCCCTAAAATTCGACCTAAAATTTGAAACATATCGGCTAAAATCATCACACCGAGTAGCCCAGTGGTCACTCCTAAAATCTAACATGAACATATCTATACCTTAGGATCAACTTTGTGGTTAATGGGAACGGGGCTTGCGGAAATCGATGTAACGATCACAACAGTCAAATAATTAGTAAAATCAAAGGTAAAATTATAAACCCGCATAAGACTATACCCACTGGTATGAATAGTAAGTATGTTTTTAAAACCGATAAAAATATAGAATGTTAATGTAATAACAAAAGCGAATTTTTGTATACAAACAGTAAAATAATCACCTAACAATTATGCAAAGTCAAGAACGAGTAGGAGCAAAGTATAAGAGGATTCACCTTGAAACGTTGAGTCAATAAAATTAGAGTTAATCATTTTAAGCCAGTTAGGTACAAGAATACCCACTCAATCATTGAAAAACAGCCGTAAGATAACAGCCGAGTATCACGACGCAACTACCATAAAAATTCGTAACTTAACTGTGCTAAAAATTCCCCCACCCCCCAACCAATCCTAATAAATGACAGGAATAGAGGCATATAAAGGCCCCGTTAATTAATCCCAAACAATAACAACCATTTTGCTACATAAGACATAGAAGAAATAACAAGACAACTAACGAACTGATTTATTAATAACCAAGATTATGTCGGATCCCTGGTGAGAAGGTCCATAGAGGAGTTCCGAATCCGATGCCAAAGATCTTCCCGTTAAGTGAGTTGTCTGTTACGAGCGAATTTCGCTATCATAAAAATCTACCCTAAAAAAGAATAAAATAATAATTAGAGAAAAACCCTGAAACCTACGTGAAAATTCCAAGTGATCATATCCCACCAACGGAGGGAAATTGTCTACGACAGCAATATCCAACGAATGTACCAAAACTGCCATAGTAAATTGTAAAGTTCACTGCATGCCATCTGTATCAGTATAGTTATCAGGGAAACGCTAAGCACAAATTACCACTAAATCAACATCGCAGATAAATTCCAGTTGTCCTCCAATTAGTCATCTAGTGTTTTTGAGGATTGAAATCGTTTACCATTGAATGCATTTGAGAAGGGTCATTGAGATCAAGGAATTGAAATTTAGGTATAGCCTGACAACGGCTATGAATCTGTGACGGAATGAAACTATTTAATCATTGTATCATGGGAGATACCGAAATAATTAGAATATTCAGAGAGGAAGTCATGACAGTGAAAGTCCAATTCTACGTTAATGTCTAAAAATTAATAAATATCACATGTTACGTAATGATAAATTAATCCACTGTGTGATTTTGAATAGTTGGACACTATCTAGCTCTCAAAACTCCATGTGTATCAACTGGAAGAAATAGAAGAGATCTACCATTAACGCACACCCTCACACCGCTCAGAGCTGCTGCTAATGATGTGAATCATCGAAATTTCTCGAAACAATAATCATTCATGGAGAAGAAATTGTAGATTAACAATTATAATTTAGCCAATAAGCAGCGGCCACGAACCATGGACAAAAGTAAATTCTCGTGATTGTTTAGATCACGAGTGGCCTGATTCATTCGCGCCATGGAACTTAGTATAAATACCCAGCTGACCTGGTAAGTTCTATTATTCTTTCAAAAATGACAAATTTGAATGCGAACCAATCGAAGAAGCGTGGTGTAATTCATCACGAAACCAGCTCTGCGAAGAACGAAGAACACCATTATAAGCTAGAGGACCATGCGGCGGGTAGGATACTTCCTTGATGATATCTAAAATTGAGATTTAATTTACATAAATTTAATTCAATAAATAACGTGTATTTGGTTTATTTTCTAGTAATAAATTTGGCTTCATTTTGTATTAATCTAGGAATAATGTAAATGCAGTTTTATTCGTAATTTCATAATGGTAGTAATCACCAATAAATAATGTAATTTGGATTTTTTTTTCTTATTCTCGATAGGAATTTTGGTAAATAAATACTGCCGTAGGTAGTTAATCGTCTTATTCCTTATGATTCTTAGGCACAAAGATGAAATATTATCGTCCGTTCTTAACTATAAGTGCGATTGACTCGAAATTGAAATGGTTTTATTTATGTTCGATCAGTAGGGGAGTAAGTTACTTAGTTTAAGAGCATAAACTCACTTGAGTAATCGTAAAATAATACAATTTATTTCTATTAAATGAAATATTTTCGTTCATTGTATACTATCATCTAATTAGGAAATATTTTTTTGTTTTGTGAATGAACTATTAAGAATCTGTGATGTATGATATTTCATGTTGAAAATACAATGACATTTAATGAACTAATAACAGGAAATTCTTGGGAACGTTGGACGGACGACAGCGGCACCACCTTGACGATCACCAACAAATTCGCCGGACGTTACCGACAAGCCCTGTGGGATCGTGGATACTCCCTATCCACGCACGGTACACCAGAATGGCCTCTCCGGAATTAGAATAGGTATGACGAAGACGAGGAACTGCCCAGTCTCGCCATAAAAAGGTAGCCAGAACGAAATCCGGCTCGAGAAATTCGCCATGAAGTTGCGGTGGCACTTCATCAATTCGAACACCTCGAAAGAAAATACAGATGGAAAGCCAACCTATAATGCAGACGGTTGGTGAGGATAAATGCAGATATCGCCAGCAGCTGCATTTCAAGCTCCGATGAATACAGACCCGATTACAGTGTAGCATTCGATCAGAAGATCCGGCACTCCTGGAGCTCAATGCACGGGTGCATCTAGTTGTACCCAAACATCTTCTTCAACAAGACATTCTGGAGACATTATCCAATAGAAGGAGCGGGGAGCATGCCTATTCGCGACGTCCTCTAACGCGCAAAACGCCGCATAGAAATTACGGACATAGAATTACAAAATGAATCTGTACTAAATTTGTATTGATAAAAATAAATGTTTTAGTCGTTAACCCTAATGTTTTTCGGTTAAAAAACTTTATCGTAGATTGAGATTGTGATGATGTTGTAATTGAATAATTTAATCAAGATCGCCCTCAGTAATTCGGTATACGATTAATTAAAATTAAATCCGTTTTCAATGTATATTTTATTTTATAAGTTTGTAGCTAATGCACTTTATTAATTAAGCCCATAAATTCAACCATGGACGCAATCAAAGAGATTGGACTGGAGATAAAGATAACTAGTGGCAGTTAGCAATGCAATTATATGTAAGGGGTCAAGGTTAAAATACCTACAAAAACCCCACACATAAAGAATCCTTGTAGATAAACTCGTTAAAGAAACTTGTGAGCCTAGAGTCATCTATTGGACATTTGTTATGAAGAAATGGAGAGTTAAAATAAAATCTAGATCTGGTCACATAGAGACCGAGACTTGTCCGAAAAAACTTCACTCGCTCTTCAGAGCAGGTTTTGATTAAAATATATTTGAATTTTTAATCATAGCATTTTTGGTGACAAAAACATTTACCTTTGTTTTAAATCTGAATTCTTTATTAAACTACCAACATAACTTAGTGACAGGTATTATCAAGATGAGATAAATTTTACTGCTTTGGATAAATAAGTAACCGTAGTCACGATTAAAAACTTAAACTTTTAACCAAACCAAACACACTACTTTTCACAAAATCCATTTTTTGATTATGTAATTATTTTAATTAGAAATTTCTTGTTTTTAAAAACTATAAGGTTTTATAATAGATTTTTATAATTCACTCACAAAATCAGTAAATACATAGATCTGGTTAAGTAAGTTTTCCTTAAATTTTGTTTTAATTAATTAGTTGATTTGTTAATAAATTCATTTATATTTAAAAATGAAATATAACCGACAACAAAAGTATAATTGTACTTCTATATTGAAAACATCTTTATTGGTAGGATTAATGTGTCTATGCATGATACTCTGTTATTCGTATTTGAAAATTCGCCAAAACAATACGAATATGCTAAATAACATTGAAATACAAAAAGCACAAATCTCCGATTTAGAATCACTGAGTCGCTGTTATTAATATGTTTTATTATAAATCCATTAATAATAATTTTTTCAGCAAATAAAGAGATGATTAAAAATTTAAAAATTAATATTGAAAATCAAAAACAAAGTAAGCTTGTATTTAGTTTAATTGTGATAATAAACTTCTAAAGGTTTAAGAAAATTATCTGCGAATTTTATTAGCCTTAATCAAAACTTGGACTCGGAAAAGAGTTATAACAATGTATTGCTAATGCATAAAGAATTAAAAGATAAGTATGAAACTTTAAACAAACAAATCAACGAAGAACAACAAGCTGAGCAACAGAAAAGGGAGCAAGGAAAAGAAGCTAGAAAAACCAGAATTCAAGAGCTGAAAAATGAAATTGATAAGCTCCATGGTTGATTTTTTTTTTGTTGGTGGTATCTAACAATTTGATTTCAGATGGGATTGCCGATTTGAAAAATAATAATTCCGGCAGTAAAATTAATGAAGTAATTTGAAATGATTTTCATTTGTATTGTATAATATACAATATACAATGTATATTAATGATTAGTTGAACGGGTGAGATTAATTCTAATTTTTATTTTTTAGCAATGAAGGGATTTGATTGGTTATTTGTAATTTGCCTTCGTTCAATTGTGTTCGTTGAGTGTATCTGTGTGTGTGTATTTATGGCACACGCGTTTCGTTTGGTGTTTGTATTCCTTCATTGATTTGCATTGGTTTCATTTTTTCATTTGATTATCAGAATTTCAATTTATCATTAGATTACCTTTGTAATTTTTATCATTTGTTTGTTTCTCTTACTGTTGGTGTTGATTTCAGTCTGATTTTATAGTGATTGGATGGGATTCCGTGTGAGTGATTTCATTGGTTGGTTAGCACAAACCGAATATGGAGGGACGTTTTGAGGCTATCATTTGGCATTCTGTGGATTCCTGTGGGTCACTTTCTATTGTTAATCGGTATAATCAATAATTGATTGGATGTGTGAAGGGGTCAGTGCCAATAGCGATCCGATTT
This sequence comes from Schmidtea mediterranea, assembly GCA_022537955.1. NCBI lineage: Eukaryota > Metazoa > Platyhelminthes > Tricladida > Dugesiidae > Schmidtea > Schmidtea mediterranea. The sequence goes on along the minus strand of CM039679.1, from coordinate 138,121,307 downwards.
CCAAATTAATGGTATTTTCATAACCATTAGGAATCGTCCAGAAAGTCGCGTTTTATGTGATGAGAGGAAAACAGGGGGTCAGATAGATTTGCATGGAGTCATAGTTTACCCTTGCGTATGTAAAGGAATTCAGTGATAATAACTTTAACTTCATATCACCATTTACTATTTTTTATTGGGCTCACGAGGTTGATTTTCATGTCTCCAGGAGCCTTATTGCGTACCATTTCTAGGCAGGTTTCATATTTGGGTGCTATTCATTTAAAGTTCTTTTTATTTGCAGCTTTTGGTTAGTTGAAAATTTTCTAAATATCATGTTGACAGGGATAATTGGAGATTCAACTGCGTGTTTCATTCACTAACAAGAGTGTTAATAGTTTCTGAGGCAGGAATTCATGATTTAGCTCCTTCATTGAGTTAGGCTCATTTTCCATTGGTGCCCTATTTAAATACTCCATGTAATATGAAGACTGTAACTAGCAATAAATTAATTTACATTTAATATAATCAGAATTCCTGCAATTGATATAAAACATTTGAACACATTATTTAGAAAGGAGACTCGGCAAGCCAGAATAAACTCGATCAAGATAGTTTGTATTCTTGATTTTTAATCTTTGCGTTATTTGATCTTTGCAGCTTTGAAGAGCCATCAAGACAAGCCGATTGTAAAGAGTGAGAAAATCATTAGGAGTAATATGTAATGACCTATTGTTCATTTGGTTCTATACATTTCTTTATTATTATTAATATTCTAACACAATATCTGTTCTAATTTGTATCTTTTTAATCCATTCTTAGTGGTGATGATGATTACTTATAATAATATTTAAACACGAATTACAATATTATTACTAAAAATAAAAAAATAATCATAAAAAGTGCAGTCGATAAAATATTAAAATTTGATAAATGCGAGCAATTTAATTGAAAAAATATTTATTTTCAGTACAATTTGAATTTTCTGCGAGGACACATATTAGTTAACCATTTGCAATTTTTTCTAACGTAATTTATGATTTATATTATTATTCTTGTAATTCTTCTGTTGGACCAAAACAATGGACTTGACAGTTTTTTTAACGTATCAGTTTCACAACAAGAAGACTCAGCATCAAGTCGACTTCATTCCAATATACCACATCGAATAAATAATCCGTTATAAATGAGAAAACATAAAATAAAGCAAATTTAGTCACAAAATGCGCCAAGACATTCATTATGCTGGGCTAAAGCTGGAAATTTTTTATTAATCAGTTATGTATACAATATTATTAATCGATTTATATGTGTAAAAATACATATAATGAAAACTGAACCAAGATCATTTATAATTAATTATCTCATACAAATTTAAACAAAATAGAACAACACAGACACTAAAAGAATAAATAACACACATTTGAATTAAATAGAAAACGCAATAACAATACAAAATGTTTTTTAAAAATAAAATTTATGAAGCATAATTATCACCGTCTTAATCAGAAATCCATCGTGGCAGCGAAATAATAAAATAAAGAAAAGAGCTTAAATTATGGTTGTATTATCAAACGAAAGATCATAAACAAATAAAATAAGCAAAGCTCTGATGGAGTTGACACGGGAGAAGAACAAATACATTGAAAAGATTATAAGGAAATACGGTGGCATTTTCATGGCATCAAAATTTGACCTGGAATTTATTAATTTAGTACAATAGGAGATGCGGACGTCAGGATGTCCAATAATGCAAAATCCACGGCGTCAACCAATGTTCATGGAGAAAATAATTGAAGACCTGATAAAATAACTAATAAAAGCATAATTTTAATCTCTATAAAACCTAATTTTATGTTCGTTGATAATTATGCTTAAATATCCTTACATCGCCCTTCTTTAAGAAATCCTTTCATCTTCTCTAAGTTTCTTTGAATCAATCTTCTATTGGCGTCTCGTAACGAATGTTATCAAGTAATTACAAAACTAGGAATGTTGGAAACAGCTGCTCTATTTAAATAAATATGCAAAAAAACAAAACAAAAGTATTTAAGTTAACTTTTTTAACTAAAAAATATAAATTCGATGAAATAATTAATTTAATAATTAAAGTTATATTTTTGACCGCGACCTTGAATATAAAGCCCTACTTGCCCAAATAAAGAGCGATAATAAAGCTGGGTACAACTTAAATATAATTGGACCAAAAATATAATTTTTGACAAAACCATCTTTATTTCATCGGTTCACTGACTTAACACTTTCTGTGTTTCCATCAAACATTTTACATACTACTTTCAAAATCAAATTAATATTTAATAATACGGTCCCGGAGTACTAAGGGGTTCGGATTGCCGAGAATTTTTCACGCATGTAATTAAAATTTGATGGGAATCTTTTAAAAACTTTATTGTAATAATTACTAAAAAGAAAATATTTGTTTATGATAAAATAAAAGTATAAAAGAGCTAAAAATTAAAAAAGTAAAGCGATCAAAAGTTTAAGAAACAAAAAAATACTTGTATTCTAAAAAGAGCACGGTGTAACCTTACTCTAATATGTTAATTTGTTCTTGACCACATTTCAACACGGTATAGAAATATGAAAAATAAGTTTTGTATACTTGACAAAATGAAATTTAAAATATTTATTATATTTATATAATGAGTTTAACAACATTAGCAGAAATAGTGCCGATGGCTTGAAATCACCGTCTGGATTTCATCGCAAATCTTCTTTAAATTCATAGCTTTTAGGTCTATATAAACACTTTGAGGATTGCATCTAGTTTTGACGTCCTGAGGGTTGAATTTATTTTCATTTCTACTTACGAATGTTGAAACATTTATTACGAAGGGTTCCAAAGGTTTCCCAAATAACTTCTCCCTAGTTCTAGACCTCATTCGACATCTGTCAAAATAAATACACTCGGCACAAATTACCAACAAACTGAATACTACGACAAAAATAATGAGAATTGCCATAATTTCTTGAGCGATTATCAAGTTGCGAACCTGTTTGTCGGTCATACAGTGATCTACTTTGCGATCAACAGAACCACAGGTCCGACAACACCTGCTAATGTTTCCTATAAAACAACATCGGTTGGGACAGACAATACTGACTTCAGAACAAAGTTCCAAAGAATGAAAAACATTTGATTTGCTAAATCCAATTAAAATAACCAAAACAAATTTATTTATTTCTAAACACATTTTATAAACTGTATCGAACGTGAAAAGTGTTTACTATCATATCGCAATTTATCAGCAACCGACCAATAGAAATATGGAATAAAGCTTATCAGAGCGAATGACGGTCAAATGTTTGAATTCTACTAAAGATATGTAATAAATCAAGGCTACTTATCTGCTACGAAATGCCAAAGCTCGTGAAAAAAGCCAAAGTAGAGAAAATTCAAAACGAAGAGAAACGGATAGCAAATATAGAACAATAATGTCTTTAATCAAATACTTCATTTAATCGGCTAATTTGGTCAGCTAAGACGATTTTGATTTCATTCTGAACTCTTTAAATGTATTTGACAAAATGCTCTCTGAATTTGTTATTGATGTTCTTTGGCTTCGAGGCTTCTTATGGATACGAGTTCTGTTCAGCCATCCAAGAAACTTGCGAACATTATTGCTGTTTCATATCAAATAAGACGACATGCTGTCCTGTCTGTGAGAAAAGTCAAATCAGCCCTAAGATTTGTCCTGACCACGGTGTGAAAGATGCATCTGTCGGCGGAGATTCTGCTGGATTGATTATATTCTTATTTTTCATATTGAGCGCAGTGGTAATCTGTTGCGAACTGATCTGGTGTTCGAGCTATCGATTTTGGAAAAGAGTACAAATCTCATTGCAAAGACCGGTAGAAGTTGCTATAGATAATATTTCGGTAATATTTCAAGAAGGCAACAGCGTAAAACTATCCCACATTAACTTATCCAAAACGGACTCTCAAGGAGGTCAATACGCCCTGCCAGATGTGTAATAAAATTTATTAGAAAGATTACTTGTATAACCATTTTTACTGGGTATAATAAAAGATTAGGGTGTTTGAATATAAGAAGATATGTGAGCAACTATTGACAACACATAAATATTTCAATAAAAAAGTCAAAGGATAAAGAAAGAGTGCAAAGAATTCATCAAGTTCTTCTAGATAGTTAGTTCTTACCTCTCAAAAAGACCATCTCGCCACTCCGAAATGTTTTTACGGTATTAATTAAGAATTCTGAGGTAGATTATAAATAAATAATACAGTCAACCCTGTTCCGATTTTTTCAAATGTTCATATTAAAAAAATATGAACAGTTATTAACATAACAATATAAAAGACTTGGTAAAACAATTAGAAATATTCACAGATTTTACATTATTCCATGCTTTCGAAATCCAAGACACTGCTTGATATAAATCAATCTTTTGTAACGTTATTATTAAATTACAATTTATTGACTGGCTCAAAAATTCTTTAAAACTTTTTATAATACCTTGGTCAAGAGGTTGAAGAAGAGAAGGCGTATTTGGTAGGAAAAAAAAATTCGATTTACTCAATTAAAATATTTTGGGTGAATAAGTTTCTTTATATTCTTTTAACTTTTCCATATACAATTCTTTAAAATTATGAACATACCTTTCATCTAAAATTTTAGATTCTCCAATAATTCTTTTTGGAATAATATTAAGTGAATACAAAAAAAACCATTTGTACTTTATAAATTTGCTTTATAAAAATAACTTTGTAAACGAAAATAGATAAATGTACTTTATAAAAAAGAAATGAGCTTAATATTAATCTTATGATATTTATTTTATTTCCCTGTTCTTTTTAATTTTATTTTGCCAAACTAACATTATAAATGACCATTTATAATTTGAATTGATAGTAAAAAAATTAAATACTGCTACTTATAAAAAAAATTTGATCATTTTTATATATTTATAAGCAAAATAAATTCAATTCGTTATTTATTTAAATATTAAAATATATTTATTATTGCAAATTTTTTAAGAATCATAAATATAATTGTCCAATTTAAAATTTTAATACTCACTTTCTTATTTTTATAAAGCTCAAATATCTAATATAAATTACAAATATATTTAAATAACTATCACTTATGTTATTGTTTTAAGTTCGTTTAATTTTATAACGCACAAAAATCTTTTTTTAATACTCAAAAATAATTATATCATCAAATTACATTTTTTTAAAGATCATTTCGAAATTTTTAAAGTACTGTTAATTCCATGCCATTCTTTTTGATGATATCATATGCCTGGAAAGAAAAGAATTAAGCCAACCATTTGATGCTTTAAAATCATGATTTCCTAAGTGATTTGCTAATTTAAATGCTTTTTGCTGTAATATATCACCACTGACACTGATATTTCTTGTTCTCTGGATCTGGAACCATTCATACAAGATGGCATCAATTTGATATTTACTACGTAAATGTATTTTTCGTTTTTGTTTAGTATTGTTGGGCCAAGACACGAAATTGTTTAAATGGATCGGTAACACGCACACAAATACCACATGCAGATTTAAAATCAGACCCATAAAACATCAATTAACCATGCTAAAACATGAGAGAGAAAACAATTAAATATAAAATCAAGAAACACAAAAATAAATTAAAATAATAACAAAGTGCAACAAGATCCGCATGAAATAAACATAAAAATAACATGAGAACATGAAAATTTGACAATTTACCAAAAATTGTGAAAATCCATAAAAATGGAACGAAAAAGTAAATAATTGAATTGGAAACAATTCAATTAAAAAATTAAAAAGAAAATTGTAAAATTAAATTACAAAAAATAATAAAATTAAGAATAGAATATACTAGAAAATCACAAGGTCAAATTTTGTTTTACTAAATCAAATTTAACACTCAAGGTTAGGGTCGTACGATAGGTATATATACCGATCCATTTTCACATAATTTTAACCACTAATCAGTTTTTCTGAATTTAGTTTTTCTGAAAGCAGTTTAATTAGTTTTACTCTGAATAATCAGTTTTAATCTGAAAATCAGTTTTAACTCAGTATCAATCTGTGAAATAAATGTGAGTGGAGAGATGCTTTTGGAAACTTTCTCCACGTCGTACCCAAGCAACCTCATATATCCACACTAATTCGTTTGCCTTTCATCGAGTAAATGATACATCAAGCTTAACAACACCAGTATGACATAAGGAGTGCACGAATGACATTCATAATTATGTTTACACCTGTTTCAGTTCATTAAAAACTCCTGTAATAAAATGAAAAAATCAATAAAGTTATAATATAGGGACATAAATACTTACCCATGTCTGCATGTAATTTGTTCAACTGAATAAAAACTTATATTATAGGAAGGAAGGAAATTGAAGAAAATTTTTTTAAAACATAAACTATAAATATAGAAATGTTCAGTTCAATAAAAACTCTATATAAAACTACTTTTTAGTAACTTTTTAGACAATTTTTTAAAAAATTAAAGTCGAAAATTTTTGATACAAAAATACCAAAAACTCTACTTTGAGTTGTAGAGAAAATTAAGAAATAATTTCGTAAGATTTTTCATGAACTTCAATCAATTTAATATTTTTACAACATTTCAGATATTTCAAAAATATCCATCGAAACTCTAGGTTTTTGAGGAGATGAAGAAATAACAATGTAACATTTAACTTGTACTTAAAATAAATTGAGATTTTACCTCATTTGCAATTTAACAGGAGCAGTGGAACCAGAACTTTCAAATGAGGAGTTAAAAAAACGGAAAACATAAGTTTTCCGATAACTTAAGTTTAAAAATAATATTTTTTATAAAGTATAAAAAATACAAATCATTAATACCATTCAAAATGGGGAAGATTTTTATAAATTTGGGAAATTAACGGAAATTTCCAAAGCCTCTTAAGATCAATAATTTTAAAATCAATAAATATCAAAAATTTGGATTTGTCAAAAGGTGAAAAAGATGGCAGCCAAAACGAATTTCCAAGGAACAGAGAAATAGTTTATTGGAATACAGAAAATTTTTAATAAATCGAACTTAAATTTATTTGAAAATAATTTCATTAATTTACATAAATTGGCATAAATTCCTAAAAATACGCAAAGAAAATTAATAAAAGTATATTTTAAAATATACGTTGATGAAAAGTATTATATTAGAGCTTGAATAAGGATCTCATAAATATACGAGATCACAATCCAAGCCTTAAAATATACTTTATTAAAAAAATTACCTGTCAGCCATTTTAAAAATGGCTAATTAATAAAATTAATCATAATCGTAGTTGAAGTTTTTAATGAACTGAATTATTATGTGTTTATGTTTAAAACAAAATTTCTTCAATTTCCTTCCTTCCTATAATATAAGTTTTTATTCAGTTGAACAAATTACATGCAGACAGTGGTAAGTATGTATGTCCCTATATTATAACATTATTGATTTTTTCATTTTATTATAGGAGTTTTTTATGAACTGAAACAGATGTAATTATCAACCCACGCACATATCTTACACCAAGCGAAGTTCAGATAAATTCCGCTATAGTGCAAGTTGAAACATAAATCAACTTATTGAACTTTATTTTTTCTGAAAATTTATTGGATTTCAGCCATTTCTGAAATGGCTGCAAAGTAAGTTATTTTTTAAAGTTATAAGCTTAAAGTTATAAAGTTTTAAGAGTTGAATTATGACTTTACAAGGAAATTAAATCATTATTCAAACTTATAATTATAACTTTTGATCTACAAACTCATGTATATTATTATTAATAATGATTATGAATATTCAGGAAATGATTTATTTTATGATAACTTATTTTTCGGAAATTATTCAAATAAAGTGAGTTAAATTATTTTTGAAGTTATAAAAATTATTAATTGCATTAAATAATTATATTTTTTATGCATCTTTTGAAAAAAATCTTCAAATATGTACACAAAATAATTGAGTTTATGATTATTTTTTAAAATTTACTAATATAATTTACAATTTATGCTTTTTTCGGATTTCAGGTTTTGTTTTTTTTGACAGAAATGTATGAAAAATTAAATTAATTTTAGTTTTAAGAGTAAATCTTATGAAGATACATCATCATTTACTCGAAATTTCCTAGCAGAAACCTCAAAATTTTAATTTAAATTTTTTCCCGCCATTTTTCTTTCTAAAAATATCTTAAAAATGTCTATAAACTAATTTATTATAGGGTTTTTTTCAACTTCGGATGGCTACATGTTAAAAGTTTGCATGCATGTTTTATTATGGGTTGTTTTAATGTGAATTATTTTATTTCTCTATCACTTTTTGTGTTTCTATAGTGTAGGGTTTGTCTCTGACTATTTTACAAACAACCTCAATGTGAGTTGGTGTGTTTATATGTTATAAATTTATTGATTTTCATTTTATATTATATGTGATTTGTCTCAAAATGGCTTGGTGTATCATGTTTGTATTAAAGACCAGTATGAAGAAAACCACATACAAAACCAATGTGCAATCAGTATTAATCCATATTTTCATCATTTTACTGCGGTTGACTAACGCTGTGTGTACTTATATATTTATATAATACCATATTTATATAATTTCAGCAATGTTAAAGAAAATACCTAAATTTGTATAGATGCATGGCGTTTAAATATTCTATTTTATTGCGCTAGAGTTGGAATTTTAATTAATCAAATTAAAAATGCGTTAAAAATACATCAAAAAACTTCATCAAGATCATTTAAAATTCATTGTTTTGCCAATTAAAACAAAATAACACAAGACACTAGATTTGTAAATAATACACATTTAAATAAAATAAAAAAATGCAAGGAAATACAATTAAATTAATAAACCACTATAGTGCATAAGGATACCCGGGAGTTGCACATACGGTTGCTTCCTAGTGTACCGAAACGTTCAGGTTACAGTGCACTGAACTCGAACTATAGTCCGAATGTTGGATACCAGTATGAGCTTATGGAAACGTCTGCTCGGATTGGATTACTCTAAATCAGAGGTTCTCAAACTAGGTACGCGAGCCTCAAAAGGTACGCGTAAAAATTGTATGTTCTATATAATTACAAACGACCCACATTAAAATTTTATAATTCATAAATATTTTAAATTATCGATTTATTACTAAAACAAATACATATACTAAAAGCAAACGAGAGCATTTTAAACTATAAAATAGCAATAAAATTATTAATTTTTAAAACCATCAATAGAAAATTTTAAACTTTTCAAAACGTAAAAACATACAAAACAACGACAGTTTAAAACTTGTTTCTAGAAACGGCTCAGTTTTTTCTAGATTAGTGATTTGGGAGTATACGTGTTCAAAAAAGTTTGAGAACCCCTACTCTAAATTCTATATGAGGTTGCACTTAACGAGGATAGAGAGCTGGATGCTCTAGGATTGATTTTTGAATAATCGTAACATAAATAGAATATTAAAAAAGAAGTTAAGGAGTCAAATTGGAATGAAATTGAATTGTAATAGCAATCAATAAATAAAATAGGAAATTTTCCAAAAAATAAGGGCAGGATGCTGCGAAAATCGGAATCAATTAACATTCTTTATTAAGTCTAAGAAATCATGGCAGATCCTTGCTCAAACCTTTGGAAGATACATTAAAAATTAATGAAAACATTGGATCATTGAAATATGAATTGTAGAAAAGATAGACATGGACAGCGATATAGAAAGAAAGATATGTAACACCTTCTATAGGCAGTCAAGAACCTGAAAGTGAAAAAGTTATCTTGAGGAGTAGTTCTAGAAATGGAGCTCACCTGCTCATGAATTTTCAACCATTATGAATACATTGAAGGCGTTAAGGTAAGAGTCAAGGATAAGCTAGAAAGTAACCCTAAAATTATATTAAAATAAATCATATTCGCCAAAAACTTTACAACTTTAATTTTTAAACTGAATAAAGTTTTCAATGACAACTTTGACATCTTAGAAACGCAATTTAAATGATCTTATTTATTCTTCTACATATTTTAAAGGAACTTTCAAACTCAATTGAGAATAAAATAGAGCTTAGTGTTTGATAAGAAATGAAAGGAATCATAATTAGTAACAACAAGTTCGGCGACGATATTCAAAAAACTATTCCAAATTCTCTTTGACTGGGCGCCTCTTTATCCAAAAATTACTAAGCATGTCACACAAATTATTTCAAGTATATTTATATAGTTTTCTCATGGTAATAAAACCTAGGTTGGTCACTATTGCAACGGATTATTGACAGAACTTATGCAGCCTCACTAGAACGAGAAATGACTTTATATAAAGCAAGAAATATTATCCACAGAAATTAGCAGTATCAATTCCAAAGTCCAAAATTACAATTGAAGAGCTCTACCAAGAAGTCCTAATGTTGATTTTTCTAGTGCCAAGTTTAAATTTTCATTAGACTTTTTCTTATTTTTATTTCTAGTATTATTATCACTATTATTAATTATATTATAATAAATAAATAAATAATATATGCAAGTTAAAAGGGGACTACTTGGGATTTTTTATTTATTCCAGGATGTCAACTAGTTTTCTTCAGTCATCAAAATTTGGAAAATCTTCAAGGTAATTACATTATTTGTTTTAATACCGTCAAATTCAAACTGATTATCTATGAAAACTTGGAGAATTTTTAAATAGTCCAAAAATATTTAAAAATAAAAGATAAGAAGGTTTGAATGGGATGGTTGATCAACCGCGAAGACAACTGAATGTTATCATCCATTGTCCACCTACGGTACATTGAGTGTGCGCATCGCAATTGTAATCTGATTGGCTAGAATTACTGACACGCCGACATTTATATGTCTTTTATTTCTGAATTTAATGCTCAATTAATTCTATTTTAAACACTATCAAGACGAATTTAATGATTTTATTCAAGATCTTCCTTGGATTAATGATCTGCGCATGTATTGTGGACCTCGTGAAGAGTAAACAAATTTGCACAAGTACAATCACCTGCACTAATTATTGTTGCAGCATCTCGCCCGTTACGTGCTGTAACGATTACACCAGAAGAGTATTACAGTCAAATTATTATTATTCATCATCCACCTCGGCCATTGTTGGTGGAGTTATTTCCGGGACTATATTTGTTATTTTCCTCATAGCTATAATCGTTTCTATATGCTGTGGCTGCATATGTAGAAGTAGAACCGGGATTCAAAGACGGTACGTAGGCAGACAGGCTCGAGTTACTGCTGTAGAAACCAATGTACATGGGCAGATTATCTATCCCCAAGGTCACAATGTATATCCAGTTGCGCCGTATCCTGCTGCGCAACCGACTACCACCGTTCCTCCTCCGTATCCAGGAAATTACAATGGTCAACTACCTCCACCTTATAATCTCACCAATCCAGCTTATGCTGATAATACTAAATACTAGTGCTCATGCCTGTCGGACCCTTCAATTGTGAAACACTTGATTATTTGATTATATTTTGTTTGATTTTATTCTTTATCAGTCTTTATTTATTCCGTTAATTCCTTTAATAACTTATTTTCTATGACAACATAATAAACAATTATTCGTAAAAATAATATTGAAATAATTAATTTTACGTAAATTTATTAATTATTGTTTTTTTTGTAGGAAAATTATTTCAAACTCAAAATTGTGGGAATATTCAAATAGTTCTTTATAAATTTGTTTTAATTAGAGAATAATTTAGGAGTAGCGGTAATAAGTTTATGGGAAAAACTCTTGAATGATGGTTAAAGGAAGCTAGTAACATCGAAATAATTTTCGCACACGAAACTCGCGTTGTCAATGATTCATTTGATCTTCTGCCCCACCACTACTAGACGAATTATTTCATCCATACGGCAATTTATTTATTGCGATTGTTACTAAATATGCAATGGACGTCATCAGATTGATAATTGTGACGAGAGCTTGATGTAAGCACAAATTTTTCTGATTCGTAAATATGCGGATTCAACGGCCCGTGGTGGAATATCAAATGTCACGCTCAAGTTAACTCATGCGAGATAGTAATTGTTATAGTATTTGGAAAATACACAAAACTGCAATGAGATATATTCTTTATAAAATAAAAATCAACTTAGTGAATATCTTTTTTTAAAAATCAAGCGAATATCAGCCATTTCTTAGATTTTTAAGACTTGAATTATGATTTCACAAGGAAATTAATTCAATATTCCAACTCTTAATCATTACTTTTTTTCCATAATTACATGTACCAACGGACATTAAATTGCACATAGATGGACCTCATATTTAATCTCAAATAAATCAAAAATCTAACTTAAATAAATGTGTGTATCATAGATAAAAATATAATTAGATAAGACATGGCAGCATAATGAATCTTATATAATCAATCAAAAATCTAACCAATAATAAATGCGTATGTATGTGTCAGCCAAAATAGAATATTGGTAAGACCTGGGGTATTAGGTAGAATATTATCATGATGATAAAGTAATCTATGTAAAAAGAACAACAGGCATTATTTAAAATGTTCTGCAAAGTTATTTAAATAAATTAAAATTAAAGAATCTTTAGATAAATCTAAAAACATTAATAAGGAACTTTCTCTTTTTACTAAATTAATCAATCCATTGAAAATTGCTGGGTTTGAATACTTTTTTTATCGTAATAAAAAAGAAATCGTTCTTGTTGGAAATGCTTGAAAAAAAGTCCAATTTCATCCTTATTAAGTATAACTTCTGGGTCAATTACTGCCAATTTTTAAACCATTTTTTCCTATGGGCTGAAATATCAACATCATTTATTGAATTTACTTCTTCATGGCGAAATTTCAATTTCAGATTAAATAGATTTGTAAATCCTTTGCTAAATTGCAGGTCATCAACCTAACATAAAAATTCCTAGGTCCAGGTTTAATTCTCTTCTGATAATTTGAGACAATTCACTCAGCGGCATTTTATTTTACTCCTTTATTGCAAAAATTTTTGCTTTTTGATGTATTGTAATATCTGTTCTTTTTCTAGCCATATGGATAAATTAAAATTGTCAACAAGATTAATATTTAAAGAACATTAATCCGAAACTTTTAAAAATTATTAGAAATTTAGTTCAAAAAAGAGTTTTCCGATTGCGGATCATGAAGTTTCGGATTAATGAATCAAATTTGTCTGGAAAAGTTCGAAAATTGACGAAATAAATAAATTTCTTTCCGACTATGAAGTTTTCGGGGATAATTGAAGTTCTGATTAATGAGGGTTGGCTGTATTTGAAAAATTCTTCTAATCCAGTGCTTCTCTATGTCCCCAACAATAGAGTTTAAAAGTCAAATTTCCCCAGTTTAAAAATTAATTAAAAAATTTAATATATCTGATATCAAAAAATGTTGGTAAAAAATCAAAATTATAAGGTAAAGATTGCACTGAGAAGATGTAAGTACAATACATAGATTTTCGTTAGAGCTATATCTTCGGTGTTAAGAAATTGTTTCTATCATAATATAAAATTTCAGAAATATCCCAAATATTTCAAACCCTAAAATTTTTTCCCACTGAAATTATCCAAATTTTCAAAAATTTTTCTAAGTTTTTAAATACTTTAAAATATATATTTAGGAAAACCCATACCGAGCAAAAATTCAAGTTCAAAGTTCAATATTTTTTAAAATTTTGAAAACATGAATAAAAAATAATAAAAAATTATCATTATCATGAAGCATGAAAGAAAAATATTTTTTTTTTAAAAAAAAATATTTATCCAAAAGGTTTATCTAATTTTCAACACATTTTGGACCAAATAAATGGATAATAACACTAATAATGACTTCTGAAGAGAAATCTTTGAAATCTTTGTATGCCTGTTTTTATTCAACTCGAAATGCCTTACTTATTTAATAGACGAGCATTTAAAATCCTACTTAAGATTTCGTCTGAATAAATTACTCCGCAAATTACTCAAAGAATATAGACACAATGCAATGTAGAACAAGTAATGCAGGAAACTCAAAACTTTAACAGAGTTAAATAACATATCAGCTTCTTCGGAAGCTACGCTTAACTTTTGAGAATCTGATCAAAGCACGTCAGTTTCTATGATGTTCATATCCGATTTCGACTGATAGTTAACAGTGTTCGTTGTAAAAAATAAAATTTAAAACTCATGTTCTGACTATTAACTAATTTTTTTTCTTTCTTTTAAACTTTTCGAGCGCTTCACTTAGATAAACACATTTGTTTGGCATTTTTTATTTCCGATTGATCGTTAAATATTGTTGGTGTATTGGGTGTAATTAATTTGTTTAAATCTGTGCAAAGTTTATTCAAACTTATTCCCATCGATCAAAATACCTTCTTTTCCTAGAGTCTATGCTGTCTCGCCCAGAAGCGCCCACAATTTTAATCCTACCACTATATACCCATGATCAAGCTCATGTTGGTACTATATATAGCAGCTGAAAATTCATGAACAGGTGAGCTCCATTTCTAGAACTACTCCTCATGATATTTTCACTTTCGGGTTCCTGACTGCCGATGGAAGGTCTTACGTCTCTTTCTATCTATACGCTTGTCCATACTCATCTATTTTTACAATTCCTAGATCAATTTGTCATCAATATTCTTTATTTATTAAAATAGTTTTCAAAAATTTTGGCAGCTTTCCGCTCTTATTTTATGGAAAATTCCTTGTTTCATACAAACGTTAGCCAATGGTAAATTGAAATGAATGCATTATTATAATGTCATTATTTTAGTCCAACAACTCGTATTTGCTTTCCTATGGTCGCCACAGTTACCACAATTTGTAAGTTTCTATATTATCATCTCACAGATCTATGCCAAAATGTATCATTTTATTTTAATTTTCCACCACGATGATTATCAAACAGTGTACGTGATCTAACCCTACTTTATACTTTCGTTGACCTAAATTTCTATCACTAGTCGTACCCTTGATAATATAATAATCAGCAGGAGTTAAATAAAAATTCAATTTTCCAACTTAAACATATAATAATGTTGTTCCTTTAACTATAGCGCTATTCCCGTATTTTACTCTTTGCCGCTCCGTCCACACGATGCATGGACGCCATGGTGAATTCCAACGGTGTCCTACTACCGAGATTAGTGCAAACCAGGCCTGACCTGTCCCAGCAGACATTGAGGGGTGGCCAATGATAAAAAGACACATCAACATCCTGCAAATTTAACTGCCGGAATAGAATGCCGTTTCACCACTTATCCACAGACTTAATATATATAAAATGAATATAAATAAGTTAGGGAGAACCTACCGAGCGATGCCAAAAGACATCGCGGCCATCCAGAATAAGTTAAATTAAACAAAACATTAAATTAGAAAAATATATTTGTACAAAAAAACAATACTTACAATCGACAAGTTTGTCAGTCAAGCATCCAAATTTGAAAAATTGTCATACGTCAGCATAAAAATTGACTAAACAATTGTCTAAAAATGTTTGTGTCTAACACAAGTGTCTAAAAAAATTGTCTCACAAATGTCTAAAATTTTGTGTTTACAAAATGTCTAAAAATTATGAAAATGACTGCAGTATATATAGTGTTTTCATGCCTGGGTGCGACCAATTAGAGTATTTTGAGCCTTTTTCGGCTATAATTCTGGGAGTTTTATTGTTTTTATTTTATTTTAAATATTTTATTTTTCTCCTTATTTTTCTCTATTTTTTGATATTATTTTCTAAATTTTTGGTAAATTTTTATTTTTTATTATTTAATCATTCTCTTTGATTGTTTCTCTCTTTACCCTTTGATATTTAAATTTTTGGTCGCCGCTTCCGCCTATGTATTTTCTAAACCTTCTTTTGAAAGGTTTTGGCGGTTTTATGTTTTGGTTTTGTGTTTCTTTCTGCACCTGTAGGCTTTTCAATGATTTTAATTAATATTTGTTTTATTTAATTTTGTTATGTTTTTATTTTGTTTTATTTAATATTTTATTTTATTTTTGATTTCTGCTTGCGGTGTGTGCTTATGTTACAGCAGCCATATTGATAATTTCCAAACCTCATTAGTTATTTTATTTTAATTCACACAATTTTCTCATTTTTGTTTAAATTATGGCTTATAGCCCAACAATATTTTTAAATAATTTTTTTTAATATTAATCTGATTCATTTATTTAATTAATATTTTCTCTTGCTTATAACAACTGGTGACTCTGTCATCAAATATTTATTCCTTAAATAAAAAAATCACATACGGAGTCGGATAAGGGAAAATCGGAAATATGAATTTTATTTTATTTATTTATTTATACATTTTTCGGGGCTGGGCCTGATGGCGCCCTTAAAATTTCGGGGCCTTTGCCAAGGCACAGTTATTCATCTTGATTGGTCGATAATTATTTGATTTTTATTAATGTGGTAGATATTAATTGTTTACGTATTATTTTATCTATCAAGTTAATAATTTTAAAATTCAATTAGTTTTCAATAAAGATGTGAAAACTTATTCCAAATACTATAAAAGTAATATATTTTTAAAAAATAATTCAAGAACACTTGAAAATATTTCAAAATTTTTAACAAAACTATTGGCTTTTACAAAATAATTTTAAAATTTCAATAGGTCATAAACTATACTGTAAACAAAGCAATAAAATTTTATCCAGAGAAAATTTAACTGCAGATTTAACTTCATTAAATTTGATTAATATTCGCTTGTTGGCTACCAAGAAACTAAATGATATCGATTTAGTGAATACAATGATGTATTAGAATGAGTAAAGAATATTTTTATTAATAAAACTTTTATTTGAACTTGTATTTCTTTTGATTATTCAACATTTTATGTAATTTTATTTAAAGATTTGTTGATCAGTAACCTAGCATTAATATTTGTTTGTTCACTAACTAGTTATTGGTAACATATTGTGTGAATAGTCAATAACCAAGTATTGATATATAGCTATTGGTACTAAGTTGTTCAATGCCTAGTGTGTATACAGTAAGTTGTGAAGTACCTGGTTAATGTTGTACAGTACTCAGTCATGGTATACTTTACCTAGTGATTGTTTTACAGTACTTCATATATGGTGTATAGTACCCATTATTGATATAACCATTATGTAATAACACAAATTACCACTTACTCGTAATGAGTTAGCCCTATTGATGCTCAATTTCGCTATGGATTCTGAATATTCATATAATATATCAATTTAAAAGATAACGCCAATAAAGTACTCTTCGTACGGTATATTTCGACAGTTTAACTGTCATCGTCAGGCACAAAAACCAACTCAACATTATGGATTATTTATATATATTTAAACAAATTATTTTTTTTATTAATTAAAGTAAGTAGTTAGTAGGTCACTGGAACCTAACCCTCACCACTTTGATACGGATTAATTACGTAATTACGTAATTAAACACTAATTATCTTGATTACATAATTATGTAATCAAAATAATTAATTTTGTGTGCGCACAATTTTTTTTATTAATTTTTTAAGAATGCTTTGGTGCATTTTTTTTAAATTCAAATTTTAGCGCGTTTTTTAAAATTCAAATTTTTGTATTTTAATGTAATTTTTTTTTCATCCACAAACTTTTTTCGGTCTCATTATTGTTGTCCATCAACTTTCCTCTGATGCTCTAGGGTCAATTACCCGCGCGCACCCCACGACCTTAGTTAACGGCCGAACGCTATTCGAGCAGGTGAGTACTGTTACCAATACTACTCCTCGAACGACCTTCGTTTCCCTGTTCACAGCGGCCGCTAGAAGGTCTTACGCTTTCTATTTTAAGTCCATATTTGTCAAGAAGAACCTGAGTTCGCGCACTTATTAATTCGGAAGAATTGTGAGAATCTTGATCGTAGAATTTCAGTCATTTGGAGTTGTGGTATTACAAACTACCGATACTGCAGTGTCCATGTTACTAATTAAGTCAATTCCTATTATCATTTTAGTTCTACACTACCTCATTAATTACCTTTAAATTAAATGTTGACCATTGGTTCATTAATTAAATTATACTATAATTAATTTATCATTATATAGATAGTTAATTATTTTAAGCAATTAGGAAACAAAGCAAAACTGAACTATATAATTGTTAACTACATTTATGGATGATAAATAAATATTATACAAACACAAGAGGAGCTTTTAGTTAACGACAAGGCACCAAGATATGGAATGCCAGATAATTCACAAGGAAGTACGCATGTCACCATTTCAAAACTCTTTTGGCTACGACTCAGTCCTCTGCGTCTATGTCTACAGGCAAGTATCGACGCTTCGGTTGACGGTAAATGGGAGATGGAGTTGTTAGATTCTGTCCCTCCTGAGATGAGGTTGCCGGCTCGGTTGTTGGGATGGTACTGAGTGGTACGCGTCCACTCAGGACGGCTATCTTGTCCGGAGTGAGGTCAATTTGCTCCAAAGTGCGATTCAGATTTGGTGGTTTATTTTCTTCCTCCTCCAAATCGACGTATATTGAGGGAGGTTGGGGGTAAAACGTTACCCACGGCGCGTATACTACATCCGAATCTAAGTCGGGAAACTCGAACTCCACATAGGCGGGAGGCGTGTCAGCCACTTCTGCATTCCCTTCTGCTCTTACATTCGCCAGCAGGAGATTGGCTTCCGCTCATCGTCTCTTGCGACGGCGGCGGTTTCGATTTGGCCGTCGCCTTTGTGCTCCAGTTCCACTCTCGGCATTTCCAGTTGGAGGAGGTCTATTCGGCTGTTGAGGCGATTGGTTGAGAGGGAGATGTTGGGCGGGGATAATGTTGATGTCTTGAGCTCAGCTGCGACTCGGTAGGCGAGTCCTAAGCTCGTTTTCAATAAATATTTGCCGGAGTGCGGCACTTTGTTCAGCGATCGTGATCCGCTGACTTCGGATTTCGATTATAAGGTCATCTCTGGCCCGAGAGAGGCGAGAGATCTTTTGGTACAGACTGCGGGTTGTCTTGGGCGAACTCCATGTGCCCTTGATTTTCTGATATTTCGCCTATAGAGTGGCGTGATCCCTCTCTAGCTGCTCGAGCTTCTGCCTGGTGGCTATCGCCGATGGGGAAAGCCTGGTATCCGGGGAAGGTTTGATGAATTCGACATTTTCTTTAAATCGATAGTGTTCTCTTGGTGTATAACTAAAAGGAAAGGAGAGGATAATTATCAATAGGGTGTGCTAGTGAGATTAAGTATTCAGGTTGTGATTAAGGGGTGTACTTATGTTTAGTTATAAGACTGCATTTATTCGTAGGAAGGAAATAAAATCAGGAGAAATAGACAAAATACAGAAAATAAAGAATGCTAATAATAACGATAATAACAATAAATGACAATAAATGTAATAGTAATAATAAAAGTACTGATGTCAACAATAATAAGACTAATAACGATAGTGATAATATTAATAATACTGATCATAATAACAATAATAATAATAGTAATTATAATTATAATAATAATAATAATATTAATAATAATACTGACGGTGATATTTATAATACTAATAATAATATTAATTAGGGTGGTGAGAGTTAATGGTTTGTTTGTACGGGGTTTTTCTACATAATTGGTATTGGTCGAGATTCAAAATTAGCGATGGCGGGGTTAGTGATAGAACTACAGACGGTCATCGTGACAATGATAATGTTGTTAGCGACATTCATATAAATCAAATAAATATTTGCACTTAACATTCGTAACGATATTTTTAGAAGTTAAATTAGATTATTTAATGTGGTTATTCAAGTAATATTGATTTATGTGTTGCGCCTGTAAATGTCGTATCATTGAGGGTGCGTAGGTTATGACGATCGCGTTGGCGGTGGTATTCTTTATTGATTTTATAGTTATAATGGTAAAATTATTTACTTATTTGTTCGCTATTACTTGAACTGTGACGCGTTGGTAGTCTCGGCTATTGCTGAACGATCTTTGGTCTAATCTATTGATTATAAAGTTGGTGACTATAGCGATCTGTTTTAATTCTATTTCCATTATCACTGATGATACAGCGGTTGTCATAATATGATTAAATAGAGTGTCTGACACCTCTTCAAACTTTTATACCCTGTCTCTGGTATCGTTCTCTCGAATTTTTCTCGTCGTTGCATATCACTACTACCCGGTTTCAACTCGTTTTCGAGGTTTCAAAAGAGAAAAAATCCTTAATGATCGTCGAGCGATCATCCTTAGGGCCCCTAGCTGATAGCGCTCTTCCCGTAATTTAGAGTTTTCCTGCTCGCCTCGACCGACGTTTCCATCAGCCGTTGCGAGTCGTTTAACGATGCCCTGCGGGGAGGGTCCTGTGTCTTTCAACCAGGCCCCGTCGCGGACAAGAAGGCTCAGCCCGTGATCTCAACTAGGGAACTTAATCCACCAGCCGGATCACCGACCTGCCTATCTGATAGCTATTTCAATACATAATATAAATATAATTTAAGGGGTCTCAATATATATAAATATGTCATTAAATCAAAATTAAATACCATAGAGACAATCGTTACGAACATCTATTTTACCGAAAAGCATAGAATTACATGAAAAATAAAATATCCTTACTTAGTAAAAATCGATTGAAGTAAATTTTTCAAAATACACAAGTGATTGTAATAGAAGTTTTAAGTTGTTTTAAAGGTTAACAATAATGAAATTGGTCACTGCTTATATAGTAATTTTATGCCTGTGTGCGACCAATAGGCGATTTTTCACCATTTTACGGGTTTTTAATTATTTTTATTGACTTCAAATTATTTTTATAATTTTTTATATATTTTTCCTTATTTTTCGATATCTTAATTTTATGTTATTGGATTTTATCTTTTTATTATTTTTTTCTTACAATTTTATTTTTTTAACCCCCAATATTTTGTTTTTTGGTCTCCACTTCTGCCTATGTTTTTTCTAAACCTTATTTTGCAAGGTTTTGGCAGTTAATTTCACTTCACGTATGTTTCTTTCTGCATCTGTAGGCTTTTTTGAGGATTTTAGTTAATTATTTGTTTTATTTAATTTTGTTATATTTTTATTTTGTTTTAATTAATATGTTTTATTTTATTTTTGATCTCTGCTTGCGGTGCGTGTGTATGTGCAGTGACCATTTTCCTTATTCTTATTTTTTGTTTTAATTTGTTTGTAATTTTGTTTTAATTTTGGCTCTAAGCCCAACACTATTGTCAGGAGGTATTTTTGACTCTCGATAAAAAAGAATAAAATTAAAATTGGCTCAAATCGCCTACGAGGATCACAGAGGGTATTTTTCATCCACAAAATATTTTCGTTCACACAATAGTCAGAGAGTATTTTTTGACTCTCGATAAAAAAGCCTAAGATAAATATAAACTTGAATCGTCTACGATGGTCAGAGAGGGTATTTTTCATTCACAAAATGTTTTCAATAACACTATAGTCAAGGGATATTTAGTCAAGGGTAAATTAAAGGGTCTAAAGAAAATTAAAGTACATTAGGGTTAATTAGAGTACATTAAGGTAATTTAAAGTAAATTAAAGGGTCTAAAGTAAATTAAAGTACATTAGGGTACATTAAAGTATATTAAAGTAAATTTAAGTACATTAGAGTACATTTAAGTAAATTAAGGTACATAAAGTAAATTAAGGTACATTAAAGTAAATTTAAGTAGGTTAGAATAAATTTCAGTAAATTAAGGTTCTTAAAGTAATTTAAGGTGCCTAGAGTAAAGTATGACAAGTTAGGTAACAATTTTTTAACATTCAATAGAGAGTCAACAGTTAAGTAACATAAGAATAACTTTTAAAGCTGAAAACTTTAAAAGAAGTTATAGTAGGCAAATTACATAAGGTAAGAATTTTTAAAGTTTAATAGTCGATGTTGCATGATCAAATTTTTTAAATAAAATTTTTAGTATAGTTTCTTCGATCAATTTTTATACATATTTTTAAATGATAAAATTTTTAACATAATTTTACAATGAAATTTTTTATACATGATTTTTAAATAGAAGTTTTAGTATAATTTTACAATGAAATTTTTATAGATGTTTTTAATTGAAAAAATTTTTAATGTAATCTTTCAATGAAATTTTTTAGTATAATTTTTACAATGACATTTTTATACATGTTGATAACGATCAAATTTTCAAAGAAATTTTTAAAAAACTTTTTTTTAGGTTTTTTAATCGCTAAAATATTTCTATGCTTTTTTATTGATAGGTGATTCAAGCCAATTTTTATCTTAGGCTTTTTTATCGAGAGTCAAAAATACCCTCTGACTATAGTGCGACCGAAAATATTTTGTGGATGAAAAAAAAATTTACATTAAAATACAAAAATTTGAATTTAAAAAAGTGCGCCAAAATTTTTTTACATTTGTAAACAAACTGCAAACATCAAACGAAACCAAAACATCATTTATACTTTGTATTTGTAACTGTGCAATACAAGAAACAAACTCAAAGCTAGCCCTAAATTCAAACTCTGATCGCATTACCGGTTTTAATAATTCATCCAAAAACCTTGCTATGGTAAACAGGCCAGTACCAACCATCGACAACACTGGTCTCATAGGTACACAATCTCTATGGATTTTTGGAATCCCATTTAATTTTGCTGGTTGCGATTCTATTGGATGAATAGATTTACCTACCTCTTCATTAATAAGTTTCTTCTCAATAAAATCAATCAGCATTTTTTATACTAACTCTTCATCCTTAAGAAGAAGCAATTCTCCATTCTTCCTATCATTTTTTAATTTCACAAACGGTATGTCATTTTATAAATTCCATGCCATTATAGTAACATAAATTCTGCAAGTAAATGCAACTCTAGTTTTATTGACACAGACCACTGAAAAAAACAATGTTCGAATGATTTCTCAAAAAAGGTTTCGCATCATCTTTTGCTGGAATAATAACTTCAAATTCATCATCTTCGAGATCTGTTTCATATTCTTGAGTTGCTTCATCATTCACTATCAATAGTATTTTTCATTTCAAAAGAAAACAAAAACAAGACGAAATTCATCAAAATTCTTTTTAATTAAATTCACAAGTTCCGTATCAAAACACATTTTTTCATAAAAAACATCAACATTGACAAATTATTTGATCCATTTAAACACCAATAATGTTAACAGTTAAAAGAAATTATAATAGTTTCACTATTATGATTATTTATTTTTGAAATAATTTCCCTTCAAACGATAATCGAACTGGGTCACTACTATAAACGGTATCGTTTATCGGTGACTGTTGATCCAGATTTATCTACTATTCTATGTGTATTCAGTGCATTGCAATCCCATCAAAGGTTTCCTTCTATTAAAGTGAAAGTCAAGATTAAAACAAAAATAAAGTCATGAATGCTTTCAAAGTTTCCTTAATCAAGAAACTCTTCTTTAAAGTTGGTTTTGAAGCATGTCCTCATTGTAAGTGAGAATACCATCAATGTTCACAGAATCGTAATTCCTCTAAAATGGGTAGCACTGACACCTTCTATGATGATAATGTGCTTTATCAGCACATTGTGCAGCACATCAATAATCTGATTGGCTAAATTAATCTCGTTGCTCACAGAAATTGCTTCACATATTCAATTCAATAAGATTTATATTTGAATAACTTGAATAGTTCAATGTCTCTGTTAATTTGCTCGATAACGTTGCTGCTCACTCTTTACTGCTCTAATCCGGTCGTTGGGGGAGAATTCTGCTATTCAATGTATTGCTCAAATTATTGCTGCTCAACTTACCCTCCCAAATGTTGCTCGAAATGCATAAACAGCGTCTACCGCCAGTCCAATTGTCATCTAATCAAAGTCAAACCTCTAAAAGCAATCATATGGGGGACAATATTATCTATCATATTCATTATTGTCGTAGTACTGATAGTTGCTGCATGTTGCGGCTATATCTGTTCAGAGAGAACCGGAATTGGAAGATGCCCACAAGTTCTCGAAACAAACCAAGCAACAATTGCAATGAATGTAAATCCGCAATTGCAAGGCAAAATAATTTACCCACAGAGTCAAATTATTTTGCCCTTTTCAGTGTATCCTACTGATCAACTAGGTGTCTGTGATGCCCCGTCTTACTTCAGCTTCTACGTTACCGAAACGCCAGCTGTCTGTAACAAGGCATTTGCATGTAATAATGAATAATTATCAAACATTTCGCTCTTGTATACTCTGAATAATTTCAGTTCTCAATTATTATAAAATATTTCAATTTCATTTTGGATTTTATAATTATAATTATAATTATGATTATTATTATTATTATTATTATTATTATTATTATTATACCATTCCAATAGTAACCATAGTAACCAAGAGCATTAAGAAAGTAAACGTTAATACGGAAATATTATATTCCTTTCCAGTTATTCTTATCCAATTCTATTTTCTTCAAATGATTTTCCCCAATATTTTGCTCTGTTTAATTAGTCTCATCCAAAATAATTTCTCCTTAGAATTGCCCTTAATATCTTTCACCTGCAATATTTCTATTTGACAAAGGCTTATTAAGTTTGACCATATGTAAACTTATTTTGAAGGATGGGGATCTATATCAAAAGATACAAATACCATTTTGAAGAAAAGAATGCGTAGTATCCTGTCATTTTTCATTTAGTACTAAATATTTAAATGATTCGACCCGTTTAAGAATTATGACACTGGAGAAATTATTTTGTTGAACTCCGAAAATTCAACTTTTACATTACACTCGGGCGTGACTTTGCTATAGTTTGAGCTTGGTAAACCTCCACTTATGCACATACAATATAGAAAGATCACAAAATGATGACAGAAGATCCCATTCAAAATTTATAACAATAGTTCAAAGGTACAACTGTGCTTAACATTAGTGAGTATATGTGTCTGTTTATATAAAAAGCTAAAAATTAAATATCTTTTTTAATAGTTTTTAATTAATTTTCCAAATAGGTTGAAACGTTTTCAAAATAAGGTGAAAATTTTTCAAAATAGGGTGAAAACCCTGTATAATAATAAATTTTAATACTAAAATTATAAGCTTTTTCTAATTGGAGGCTCGATAACTGGTAGTTAGAAAAGTAACATCTAACTACTACTAACGTGCACAGACTCAATACTAGATAAAAGTCGCAATTAAAAAAGACCAAAGTGAAACAGCTTTGTAATGGCTAAAATTCAGTGTATTTGATCACTGTATAAACCGATCGCTGCACTATCTAATGAAATGTATTTTATTTTGTGCTGAACCATTTTCATTAATTTTAAACCAAACAAAAAGCAAAAAAGTTAATTTTAATGAAAAGCAGAAGCTATTTCAGCATTTTTCTCATTGTATGTAGTAGTTCCAAAAGAAACTGAAGAGATTATTTAATAATCGAACCTTTTTACAAAAATATAATTATTACTTCGCAGCAAAGGCTTATTTTGTTACTCACTTATCTGATATATTAATTATTTTTTGTTGCTACCAACGAATCACCGTTTTATACTTATATTATTTATATTATTAGGTATAATATTATTTATATTATTGCTATAATTCCAAGTGAATAATAGCTCCTTTGACTCACAGATCCTGAACTTTGGGACAGGAAAGTCAAAAGACCCTATTAGAAGACTTTGGAGACATAATATTTGTTATATAAAACAAGTGAGAAACTCTCAGGAGGAAATTATTATATTATAATTATCTTGAGCAAGATACACACATGCATACATAAATCACATAAATAACACCTTTGACATTCAGAATACATTACATAATCTCCAGTCATACAAATTCAACATACACATACATACATATGATATTATTTAGAATACCTATTATTTACTATTATCCTACATCCCCCCTCATTTTAAAAGGTTTGATTCATTCAACATTCCTAATTTTCCATTTTCCATTCTGAAATTTAATCATGAAACTTCTTTCATTCAGTTTCTTTACTATTTTTCCTGGACCCTCAAATCTATCTTCATTTTTATTAACAACATCTTTTTTTACCAACACAACATCTCCAACATTGAAGTTTCGGTTTGGTCGTTTTACTTCGAAAAATAGTTCATTTTCATTTTCCCTTTGTATCCGCTTTTTTAACTCTAATCTTCCAGATTTACGATTTTCCATAAATAATTGTAGGTCACACGTTTCGTCATTTTCATACCGCTCTTTTGCAATCTTTTTCCCAAAAAACAATTTGTGCAGAACTCAACTGAGTAGTTTTCTGAATTTTTGCATTCAACATAAATTCAACTTCAGGAAGTATTTCAACACAGTCTTTGCCCATTCTTTCTTTTAATTAGATCTGGATAGCATCTCTAATAGTTCTAAATTTGCGTTCAATTTGTCCATTAGCAGAATGATGATGCGGACTTGAATATATTAGATTAATATCACGTTTATCTGCAAATTCTTTTATTAAAGATGACTCAAATGCTTTTCATCTGTCACAATGAATACTCTTTGGAGCTCCAAATTTCAAAATCCATTTTTCATTAATTATTGCTGAAATTGTCTTTTCATCTTGACCAGAAGCTGCACTCAAAGAAATATATTTACTAAATTGGTCTATAATTGCCACTCCTAGAAGTTTTCATTGGGCCACAAAAGTTTATGAAAATTGATTCAAGTAAATAAACTCCCTTAGGTTTAATTTGTTTCTCTGCCATTCGGGTAGTCATAGCTTTTCTTTTTGGACAATTTTCGCACGATCCGACTACTTCTTTAATAAATTCTTGTCTGTTTTTTCTATCGAATTTCCTAGAAATATATTCGTGAACTTAATTCACTACGGCACGAAACAGAATTTTATGAGTGTGAAAAACAAGTTCTGTTTTTCTTTCGTTTGGAATCCATATTTTACCTTAAACTGAATGATTAATGCCATTAGTTTCTATAAATTTTGTTTCTTTTTCATTAGTATATCTTCTTGATATTTTCTATTTCCTTAGAATCTTGTTGCCACAGTTTTCCATCTTCTTGACACATGAGTGCTAGAACCTTTGTTTTTAGTTTTCCGGTTTTGTTTCTCGTGAATTGTTTGACATTGTATCACATTCAGTTCTCGACAGTGCATCTGCATTAGAATGCGTTTCTCCCTTACGGAATTCCATTTCAATATTTAGATCACTTAATTGATTGATCAATGTTTGAAATTGAGGTGTGATTGGTATCTTGGTCTTCAACATAAACGTTATTGCCTTATGATCTGTCCTCAATTTAAACCTTTTGTCTTCTAAATAGTGTTTGAAATGTTCGGTAAAATAAATTACCCTACAATACCCTACTTCGTGTTTATTCATTGCATGCGAACCATATGCAATTACTCTTTCTTTACCAATTTCATCCAACTGCGATAAAACTGCTTCGATTCTATCGAAACTGGCATCTGTGTCAAAAATAAATTACTTTGTAAAATCAGGGAATACTAGAATTGGAGCTTTTATTATTGCTTTCTTTAATGCTTGAAAAGCGTCTTCACATTCATTTGTCCACATGATTTTTGTTGAATTTCACCGCACAATTTCAAGTGGTTTTGAATACATGCTATAGTTCTTTATAAACCTACAATAATAATTTGTTAATCCAAGAAAGCTTCGTAAATTTTAAACACATGTCGGAGTTTCAAAATTTTCAATAGCGATTATATTATTGTCATATCACATTTTCTAAAGATTTTCTCTTTTTTAATAAATTGACATTTTTTTGGATTTATCTTTAACCCAGAATCACTTATTCTTTGAAATACTTTTCTTATTCTCTTATAATGTTCTTGTAATGAAGAAGAAAATATTAATATGTCGTCAAGATAAACAACAGCCGCAATCCAAAACGGCATACAGTTAAAACAATATTGAGTATTATTTGTCTAAAATTCTGTTTTTAATCTAGATTCATCCCGTAACTCAACTTAGTAATAAGGATTTCCTAAATCAAGGGTGGTGAAATATTTGGTGCCGTACAAAATATTTAACATTTCTTGAGTATTCGGAATGATAAAAATTGGTCTTTCTGTTACACATTTAACGCTCTATAATCTAAATAAATCCTGATCTTATCTTTATCCTTCTTTTTTACGCAAACTAAAGGTGAGTTACAGGGAGACTTCCACTGACTTATTATTCCGTTTTCCTCCATTTTCTTAATATCTTTTTCAATTTTCTCAATTAAATGAAATGACTGGCGCCTAGTATTAATAACAATAGGTTCATTTTTCTTTAATATCTCATGTTTTGCTAAATTGGTTTATGTTTCATAAATATGTTTTCATAGTCATTTATTATTTTATTCAAAGTTACATCTCGATTAATTTGATCATTTTAAAATTGATTGGTTTTGCTTTTATATAACATTAAAATATTTTGTTTTCGCGGGTTCGATATAAGTTTAATATTAAATTTATCTAACAAATTTATTCCTCCTATTAGACTTGGTGAAATTTCATTTGCAACGAAGAAATCAGCATTATTTTCTTGATTTATAATTTTTATTTTTAACGAAACTTTGCCTAATACTTTACTAATAAATTAGTATTTTCAACTTTTACTTTTTTGAGCGCGTTTATTATTTCTTTACTGATGACATTTATTTTAGCTCCCGTATCCAAAAGGCAATTAAATTTCTTATTATTGATCAAGATATTAATACTAGGCCTACCCCCCCTTTTATCATATCTTGTTAAACTATCATAACCATTATTTAAAGTAGCTAATTTATTGATCATCCCTTTATCTATTTTATCTACAGTATCTATACATATAACATCGAGCATACCAAAATCATAATACAAATATTATCAAAAATTCAATTTCATGCAAACAATTACAAACATTATCATACATACAATCATTTCTCAAGATATAACTTACATTTAGTTTATTGCTCCAATCACTTCCTCCTGTGTTGGAGCGTCGTCATTTGGGTAATCACTGTCGGATATCATGTTTTCATCATCTCCTTGATGTCTGTAGCTCTGAGTTCCTCTTAGATCGAAGCTTTCGAATTTTAGGTGGCCTGCCTTTTTGCAATGAGAACATTTTATGGGCTCTTATATGTCCTACTTCTTTGTATTCCCAGAATTGCTTTGATCGTAGTTGTTTGTATCTTCAATTTGACCGCTTGTAAAAATTTGAAAATCCGATCTGTTTTATGTCGGTAGAACCGAAGGTCGACTAGGTAAGCTCCTTTGATCTGGAAATCTATTATTATTTCTAAATGGTTCTAAGGGTATTTTCTCAAAATCTTTGATGTTGTTGTCTTGGTTGCGATTGTCAATATTGTTGAGCTAAATATTGATTTTGATTTTGGACCACATTTGCATAAATTTTTGTGAATGACTTCAAAGCATCTTGGTTTCAAAGATATCTTGGTATCTTGGTTTTTCATTTCTTTATTAATTTTTTATCTTTGTAATAATCTCCTTAATCTCTTTGACAATGGAAATATTTCTCATCTTTATTTCTCTTTATATATCTTTATCTTCTATTGCATTTTGAAATAAAAATACAGTTAATTTTTCTTTCGATAATTTGTGTCTTGGGAAGTCTTAAATCGATTTATTTCCTTATTGTATCGAATAGCTTCATTTAAATCTCTTCCTAAATTTGAAGGGTCTTCGTAGGCTTTTCTGCATCTTTCTTCAAAACTTTCAATTTCTTCATTTACTCATTCATATAATTTAGCTGCTTCAGTTGACATGAAGGCTCTTATGAACGTTTTTTGCAATTGGGTTGGGGTTTGAGTTAAATCATAAAATCTTCTAATTTCTTCTAAGAAAAATTGCAGATTGTCTCCAACGGTAAAGATTTTTGGTGTTGGAATAAACGCATTGAATTGATTATTTGTTGTTAGTCCTGGCGTGGTGGCCATGTTAGAAGACTTTGGAGACAGAATATTTATTATCTAAAACAAGTGAGAAACTCTCAGGAGGAAATTATTATATTGTAATTATCTTGAGCAAGATACACACATGCATACATAAATCACATAAATAACACCTTTGACATTCAGAATGCATTATATAATCTTCAGTCATACAAATTTAACATACACATACATACATATTATATTATTTAGAATACATATTAATTACTGTTATCCTACAGGCCCCAATGCCGACCACCTGCAGAACTGGTCTAACCAGTGGTCAGTTTGAGGAAAATTAATTAAAACTACAAATACAAGATATTAAAAAAAACTCAAGAATAGTATCAATATATAGAAAAACAAAAAAATAATTTTTTAAATTAATAAATCAATTTAAATAGAAAATTAATAATATACCATATTTTTGTAGAACCTCCATTGTATCCTCTTCATGAATGGCAACTAGCTATACATGAACACGGTGACATAAAAACATAGTAACGAACATGCAGCTAAGGTGGTTCATGAATATTAAATGGATCGGTTTATTTTATAATAAACATCAGTAATTTCAAATTCTGCCGCATTAATTAAATACCCCAATTCGGTTAATCCAAAGCATCCTACATTTTTCAACGAGTCGATATTTTTAAGAATCAGACTATAATGTCTTGCGGTTTAATTTTTACTGTGCATGGACTTTATATAAAAACACCTTTATATGAAAAAACAATTTTATATAAAATAAAATAAATAATTATCTTTATAGAAAAACAAAATATATAATAAATCGACCGTTCCAAACAGGGATGGAACCGAAATTAATTCCGTTAAAATTTAGCCGGTCTTATATTCCTTAGAATTATATCAGTTTTCGGTTAAACCGATTTGCAAATTAACGGTTAACCGTTAAAAATCGGTTTTTTAAAATTACTATAATAGCTCAAAACAGATTTAATTTTACTTACATCAGAAAGGCACATTCTGTAATTAGGATAACGTGAATGATTCTTTTTTATTCGCTTCAGCGTAGCAACACGTACCATCACGAAACAAAACAAAAAATATCATTCACTTTATTATAATTACAGAATGTGAATTACGATTGAAGTGAAAGAAATTTCAGTGCAAAGGAAAACATATTATGAATTTTTAAAATCAAGTGTGTTGTTCACCAACTCTTAAGTTTCATAAACTTAAAATTTCTTATTTACTATTACGTTTATTTATGTAAATTATCATATTTATGTAATTATAAATTGATATAATTATAATTTATTTCATTATTAAAAATTACAAACATGTCTAATTTATTCAATAATAAGCATATAGCTGCCAACCTAATTAAACTAAATATATCGCCAAAACATATTTTAAACACACAACTTAACATTTACCAATCTTTAACCCAACTGCTAATGTAATATTAAAAAAGGTAACACTATAATATGACAAATAATGTTTTTTATTTCCTTGAAATCTGACAATATAAAGCAGAAGCCAGAGATAAATCTCTCATTTTCTTACACGACTATAAATATAGCACAAAACTAAATAATACACTAAATAATAATAAAATAAATAATCAGCCAGGAAATGAGATAAGATGTGAGTTAACTGAACAATTATAAGATGATGTTTTGAATTTTCTTTTTGTTTACATAGTGCTGTTTGAGACATTCGTTTTTTTCAGAATTTTGCAGTTGTGTTTTTTATAAATAACCACAAAATTTTCATATTTCGCCTTTTTACTAGCAGATTTTTTATTAAAATTGTTTATTGGAATAACCATAATTATGAATGGTATGACATATGCTTTAGGAAATACTAATTCTTATAATGAAAAGAAAATTAAATTGAGTAAAACATATTGTAAATAGGAAAATTACGTAATTTTAACCGGTTTTTTAGAATTTCTGTTAAAGGTTTATTTATGAATATTCTTTTCGCTTTCGAATTCTGTTACGGTTAGTGAAATATTTAGAAAAATAACGGTTAACCGGTTTCGGAAATCGGTTTCAATCCCTGGTTTCAAAAAATTCTCTAATGTTTGAATTCTTGACTTATAGATTGCTTTCATACGCTTAAAACAACTAGAAAATAAAATCTAAAACAAAATAAGTGTAATTTAATTAAGTTATTTGGCATAGATTTCAAGAAGCACTTTTGGAATTATTGAACTTCATAGTTGATTGTTGTTCCGTTGAAATAGAGGTAGGTCATTAAATAAGTTACAAAGGAGCAAACCAAATTATGAGAAAATATAGCACAAAATAAATTATATAAAAATCAATATTTTAAATCAGATATTAGGAAATAATTTTAGCTATTTTAATAATTATAATTTTGATATGTCATTTGTAGGGTTGAAACTTTTTTTTTAATTTTTATTCAAAGTACTAACAAATTTTATTAAAAATCTATCAAAACTTGTCAAAAATTATAAAATTTTGGTAATTTTAATAAGTATTAATCAATAACTAATATTTTCTTACCAATTAGTTGAAGGTCTTATTTTAAAAATTCTTCAAAGTACTAACATTATGTAAAAAATTAAGCAGTTTTATTTAAAATTTAACAACTTGAAATATTTCTCACAACTTTAATCGAATTCTAATCACATGATAATCATAATTTAAGGATAAGTCTTATTTTTACAAAAACAAATATTTTACAACAATTAAACATACATATTTGGAGTTTAAGTAGATTTTTATCGGTATCTATCAGTACATGTTCTGTGTAGTTTTTTAAGCTTTGTTAGAAATTCAACTTATTTAGTGGTTGGTCGATAATCATTTAATTTCAAGTAATGTGGTACATATTATTTTTTTCTATCAGTTTTATTCAAACCTTTAGCATCTTTGAGTTAATAATTTTAAGAGTTGAATCATTTTCAATAAATATATGAAAATTTATTCCAAGTACAATAAAAGTAATATATGTTTTGAGAAATTAATTTAAGAATATTTTTCTAATCAAGTTTCTTTTCACTAGCAATTAGGTTAACCACTACTTGTATTTACTAATTAATTTATCATTCAGTAAACAATAAGAATTGGGGTGAAAAGATTAGAAAATCTATAAAAATAAATTTAAGTAATTTTTGATAAGCTAGCAATTAGTTTATTAAGGGGCATGTGAAAATTAAATGAAAAGGTTGACATTAATCTTTGAAAATAACTTTTGGTAATTGTTTATTGTTGGACGCAATTAAAAATATTACAAAAATAGTAGATAAATTTCAAAGTCTTTTAACTAAGTTTTACAAAATAATTTCAATAAATCACACACAAGACTCTAAACAAAGCAATAAATTTTTATTCAGAGAAAATACAACAATTGATTTAGCTTCAATGATTAATAGTTTCTTGATAGCAATCAGGTAACTAAACAACCAAACAATATGGAGACGTCAATGATTGATAAAAGAGTGGAGAAGTTAATAAAATTTGTAATTGAAATTGTATTTCTTTTGATTGTTCAAATTTTTATGTGCTTTTATTTAAAGATTTTTTGGTCAATAAACAATTTTTGATATTGATTTGTTCAGTAATTAGTTATTGATAACATATTGTGAGTGTGTGAATAACCAAGTATTATAAGGGGAAATGATTGAGAGAAAATTTTATTTTTTAAGTGTGTTAAGTTGGTTGAATATTGTTGTTCAAAGAGTAAATATTATTTAAATATGGCATTTTAATGTATAAGTAAATTATTCAATGCCTAGTATGTATATAGAGAGTTGTACAATACTCGGTTATTTGTATACAGTACCTAGTGATTGTTGTTCAGTTATTAATCAATGAATTATTCACTGTGTGTGGGTTATCAGTATTCAGAAGTTGATACCAAGTAAATATAACAATGGATTTGGTTTCAATGAATTTGATTAATTATCGCTTGATAACAAGAATGTAACTAAGCAACCAAAAAATTTACCAATTTGGAGACATCAATGATCGATAAAAGAGTGAAGAAGTTAATAAAATTTCAACTTGTATTTCTTTTGCTGAATCTTTTTATGTGATTTATTTCAAAATTTGTTGGTCAGTAACCTATCATTAATATTTATTGGTTCAGTAACTAGTTATTGGTAACATTTTGGGTTCATAGTCAATAACCAAGTATTTTAAGAGGAAATAATCTATGTGGAACAAGTTTATTGATATTTTTAAGGGGTTGAGTCAGTTGAATATTGTTATTTAAAGGGTAAAACTATCTAAATGAATATTTTTATGAAAATTAACATAGAAGAATAATTGTTCAAAATTGGATAAAATTTTAAAAAAATAGTTGAAAAGTGTTTGACTTTTACAAATTAATTTCAATGATTTCAATAAAATACAAAATTTTAGTCAGGAAAGATAATGTTTCTTACTAACTACTCAGTAACTAAACAATCAAGTGATTTACAGATATAGAGGCATTAATGATGTGAATGAGAGTGAAGAAAATTCTATGAATAAATTTGTATTTTTACTCGTATTTCTTGATATTGATTTACTTTTATTTAAAGTTTTTTTGGTAAGTAACCAAATATTTATTTGTTCAGTAACTAGTTATCGGTTACCTAATATGTATACAAGTAACTGGAATGAAATTCCCGACAGGAAAACCTCAACATGTAGTGGATAGAAGTGGAAAATATCCAATCTTATTCTATAAGAGCGGACAATGCAGGATAATTGGTTGCAAGAGACCATTACAGGAAGTGGATATCAAATATCAGATTCAAGATTTACAAATTCAATCATTATCTTTGAATATTGACATGGGTTGTCGAATCAACTTGCATGATTTGTCTTCCAAAACAGAAAACACTTATGAACCGGAACTGTTTCCAGCATTAAGACTTGTCAAGTTTAATCCACTTTGTGTGAATGTATTTGCAAGCGTAAAAGTCATTGTCATTGTGATAAAAACACTGGAATACAACAGTCTAGTACAAGAAATATTTAATTTTTTAAAAGATTTAATTAATAATCTTAATACCGACGAAGAAATACTAGATTATTTATTAAGCAACGATTGTGTTTAAATAGATTGAATTCTGACGATTGTAAAAATTAAAAATGATCGACGAGCAAGAACCATACATATTCGAAACAATTCTGATGAAGATGGAAGAACTGTTTCCGGATATGAAAAAAAAACTTTCCTATTGTCCTCCTGAATATTTGGCTACACGGATCTATCAAATGATATGAATCAACATCGAAGAAATTGTACGGATGCACTACTAATCAGTTCAAGGATCTGGTTTGAAATGTCTAGATGACTGCATTGTTTGTGCAGATCCCTCAATGTTGACTTGTCCATTTAGATGCAGATGCTGCAGAGACTACAAGAAAGAAGTTGTACATATGTTGTTGGCTGAGCTAAGAAGAACTTATTATAAGATGATTTGTGATGATGTAAATTAAATAAATTTTGTTCTTTTTACGAGTTTATTTTGTGTGATTATGTGTTTATAGTTTTTATAAAGATTTTAATTGGTTGGATTATTATTATTATTATGTTAACACTAAATTTCTTTGAAAATTTGATCGTTATCAAAATGTATAAAATACTCTTGGTAAAATTATACTAAAAACATGCTAAAATATTGTTAAAAATTTCATAATTAGAAAAATAAATTTCTTTGAAAAATTATTTTACAAAATTATATTTATAATTATATATTAAAAATTATACTAAAATTTTCATATAAAAAATTAATTATACTAATAATTTTAATTAGAAATTATATAGTTTAAACTTATTCGTAAAAAATTTACGTATATTTTAATTTTCAAAAATTAATTATACTGAAAATTTTAATTAGAAATTATATAGTTTAAACTTTATCGTAAAAAATTTAGATATAAAATATTTTAAAAATTAATAATCGCGCCAAAAAATCGAAAAAATATATACACAAAAAGTTTTAGTAAAAAAGACACACAATAATTTTATGTAATCAAGACACACCGTAATTAATCAGTAATTAACCCCCCCATACTTATTATGCAATGGGGTGTGGGCGCAGAAAGCCACTATCTACCTACTTGTTAAAAGAAAATAACTATATATTAATAAGTATATTGGAGCTTATGCAGTTATTCCCCCAACCAAAAAAAATTAAGATATATTCATTTACATAATTATCAATTACGATTAAATTTGTTTACTGAAAATTGATATCAATGGAAAATTAAATGAATTCCATTTATTTTTGGGGGGGATAACTGCATGAGGCCCAGAATATTAATAAATATTGTTTTTTTTCTTACACACCATATTGGGTGGAATAAGTAAATAAATCTAAAAATCATAAAAATTAAACATATATAAAATAAATTTATCAATACACAAAATAAATAAACTTATTAGTGTATTTAAACACTAAAGAAATTTTATAATAAAATTTTTAATATAAATTTTTCTCAAAATAATAAGTATATTTTGATTATTATAAATAAAAAATAGGTAAATTAATTTATTTATTTTTACATTAAAATTTTTATTTGCTAAAGAAATAGATTTCATTATAATTAGTAAAAATTCACTATATAAAAATTTATATATTCAAAAAATGAAACGTCCTAGATACTATTGCGAATCCTGTAATAAATATATTTCAAAACAAAAGAAAGAAGTGCATGAAAGAACTAAAAAAAGTCTGAAAAAACAAGAAGGTGATTTTCAACAATTAACTTCCCAACTTAGAGATTTTCCATGGTCAAAATATCCTGGAGAACACTATCTTCCCAGATATTCATTTTTTGGTCAATTGGGCTCAAGTGTGTTTTAAAAGAACATGCTAGTATTTTCTAAATTCTTAATTTAAAAAATGTCTTTGAAAATTTGCATAAAATGTAAAATGTAAAAATCAAATGAATCGTTTAGAACAATCAAGACTAAAGAAAAATTCTATTTTATTGGTACGTGTAAAGAATGCGAAAACATAGAAAATAAGATAAGAGAACAAAAGTATAAGGAGTAACGTTTATTAGGAATAATAAATTTGAAAACTACTTTATCACGGAAAGTATGTACAAAATGTAATACTTAAAAAACAGTAAGTGAATTTAGGAGTAGATTAATCAGAGATTATTTTTTTTATTATTCAGAGTGTAAAAGGTGTGAAAAAGAGTATCAACAAAACAATAAAGAAAAAATTAATGAGTGGGCTTAAAAACGATATAATGAAAATCCAAAAGTTAAATTATCTCATCATTTATATGGAGGAATTAGAAGAGCATTGAAACAAAATAAAGAAAGCCGAACACTAATGAAATATTTATGATGTCTAATAGATTACTTTTATCAATAGTGTCCTACATTCGTTATGATTAGAATATGGAGATTGTTCAGAGACTAAATGTTGGTGGGGCTGAAAAGCCTAATCAGCTTTGATGATTACTTAAGATATAGTCCAGCTCTCTTGGAAAATTGAGAGATGTTCCGCCACTAACAAGACTCGATATTTGCCTCAATGAAAATGGTAATCCTAAACTCGGAGAAGAGCCAATAAATAGAGTTGATACATTGGGTTTAAAACATGATATAGCGTATCGACAAGAAGATATTCGTTCAAGACAAAAAGCAGATATTGATTTGATTCAAGATTTCAATGAAATTGAAGACCCAACCTTTGGAGAAAATTTTTCAAGAGCTATTGCAAAAGGAGCAATGAAAGCTAAGATCATGTTAGGTGGAGAAATACAAACAAACCCAGACAATCAAAATACTACTCTAGCGAATAAACTACATAAAGAATATCGAAATAATAAAAAATATTTAAAAGTTAAAGTCTTTGATAAAGACGATATTTGGTCTGCAAATTTAATTGAAACCGTTAATTCTAAAAATAATAAAAACTTTAGATACATTTTAACTATTATTGATTTATACACTAGATATGTTTGGGCTATTCCATTACTAAATAAAAATAGCGAAATAATTAAAGAGGCTTTTGAAAACTTATTTGAATCAAATCTGAATAAAATCCCTAATAAATTATATTTTGATAATGGTAAAGAATTCTACAATAAATCATTCCAAGAGGTTTTAGAGGAAAATGATATAAAATCTATTTGACATTAAATCAACCGGATAAAAGATCATAAAGTCTATCACACAATCCTATTATCGAAGGATTCAACAGAACACTTAAAACCCTAATGTACAAAAAAATTAACAGAAAGAGGAAATAGAATTTAGATTGATTTCCTAGATGATTTAGTTTATTTTTATAATAATAAAATCCACCGAACGATTAAAACAACTCCAACGGAAGCAAGTAATAATCCAGATTCAATTAGAGAAATTACAAATGAAAATAATAATACAAATAATAACTTAATCGAAAAACAAAAATTCAATATTGGAGATCGAGTAAGATTATTCAAATGGAAGAATAAATTTGAGAAAGGAATAACATATTTTTAGAGTAAATAAATATTTGTAATAAAATAAATCTATGATACTAAACCTATTAATTATAAGATATATGATTTAAAAGAAGAAGAAATCCTCGGAAGAATGTACCAAAGAGAATTACAGAAAACTAGTTTTTAGGTATTTCCTGAGGTTTTGTATTTATAGCTCTCAGAAAATTAGTCTTATTACTTTCTGGTTTTTGTAACCAAAAAACCATCAATCAATCCCTCTACTTCATACTCGCTATCATCATACTCGCTATCTTCATATATCCCACTACCTATAAATTTATTCTTTTTATTTTCAAATTTAAACTCGATAACCATTTTATAATAATAAAAATGGCTTTAGGTGAAACAGTTGATGATGGTGAACATTCCAATCGAAAATAAAATCTATTGTTTATTTCAATAAACCTAAATCTATTAAAATCAAAGAGAAAAAATTCTGTTTCAAAAGAAAAATAAAGGAAATAAAAAATCTAGAATCTAAACAAGGAGGCATTCTTCCACTAGCGGCTTTATTGCCTTTAATTTTCGGAGGCTTAACTGCAGTCGCAGGAACTGCCGCGGGAATTGCAAGCACGGTCAAAGACGCCAAGGAATCTAAAAGAGCAGATGCAGAAGCAGAGAAGGCTAAAGTAGAAACCGAATTCATCAGCACCCAAAGCGGGGCGGGTATTATTTTAGATAAAAGCCAATCGAAAGCCGTCACGAAATATTTACGAGGGATTTTAGGAGAAAATGAATATTTGAAAAAATTGGGAAAAATAAGCTTGAAAAGGTAACTACTGGGAAAGGTATATTTCTAAGCCCCTACCTTATAAAATGACTGACATTCTTCCAGTTTGGAACAACAATCTGACGAAATTCAATCATAATTCCATGGTCCCTAATTCATTTTGGATGTTGATTGTTGGAGCCTCTGGGTGCGGGAAAATTGTTCTGCTCCTGAAGATGCTCTTGTATTCCAATTACCTGGACAATAATAATCATATAATATCCAGCAAAACTATTCAGCAGCCAGAAGTTCAATTAGTGTATCACAGATTCAAAAACCATTTAAGTAAAGAAACCATCCTGAATATTTTCAAAATACAGGAAAAAATCACCGAGGATATGACGATCTCTGATTTGTGTGAATGTTTTCCTTGCGACACTAAACACGAAATCAACGTCACAATGAGCAATAAATTCTTTGACATAATTCCCTGTGGGGACTTGAACAAAACCCAAAAGAATTTAATTGTCTTCGATGATTGTGTCAACGATAAGAACCAGGAAATCATGGAGTCTTACTTCACAAGGAGAAGACACACCAACTGTTGCTGCATCTACCTCTCGTAAAACTATTACGAACTTCCCCGAAGATCAATTCGCAGAGACTTTAATTTCTTCGTGTTCTTTGAATTGACTAAAAAAGATAGAGATAATATTTACAACGAGCTGTTATCATCTCTCATCGACAAATCAGACTTAAATAGGTTTAGGAAATACTGGAGCAATCGAGTAGTGGGATGTGTCACATCCAGCACAGTACCCCCTGGCTGAGAGAAAAGTACAAAAAAATTTTAAGACAAAGACAATGACTCATTCAAGGTCATTCGATGACTCATAATATTTTCCCAAGGTCATTTAAACAAAGACCATGACTCATTCAAGGTCATTAGATGACTCATCATATTTTCCCAAGGTCACTGAAACAAAGACAATGACTCATTCAAGGTCATTAGATGACTCATCAAATTTTATAATAGATATTTTTAATTTTATTTATTTTTATTTAATATACTTTAATTATTGGTTTTAATCCAGTCAATAATATTATTTATTTATTTTTTAATTATATTATTATTAAATTTAATTGTTTGTTTTAATCAAGTCAATTATTTTATTATTTTATTTTTAAATTATATTATTATTAAATTTAAATTGTTTGTTTTAATAAAGTCAATTATTTTATTATTTTATTTTTAAATTATATTATTATTATTAAATTGTTTGTTTTAATGAAGTAAATATATTGTTTTAATCAAGTAAATTATTTTATTATTAAATTATAT